>JAATLQ010026814.1:0-45507 GCA_013421005.1 Heliconius erato x Heliconius himera
AATAAAGTATTTAAAAGGATAAGGATTGATACCATTATGGACAAACATCCCTCACAATAAAAAATATATTCAAATTACTATTTTTAGACAGAAATATGCTCACTGTATGTTATCCTTAGAAGATACAAATATGCTGTCGCTGACTTTTTTGTAGATCCTATTAAGAGGAACAATACTCTAGTACATTGTTTTCATGTAGGACTTACCATAAAAGCAGCGCATGCGTGAAAGTTTCTCAACGGGTAGGACTTTATGAACATTTATCATATTTATGTCAAATTACATTAAAATATACATATAATAAACCATATATAAACCTTCCCTGAGAAATACTCTACCTAATGGTGAAAACCGCATCAAAATCCGTTGGGTGGTTTAGAAGAAGATCGCTTAGAAAGGCCAGACAGAGACGAAATGCGTTCTTATTTTATAAGATATAGAGATGTTTAAAAAAGTTAAACTATACGGTAATCATAAGCCAAATAAATTAAAAGCCATGACTTATAGGCCATAAAACGTTATCTTAATATTATTTTAATGTTGATAATTCTGTTTGCTCTCTGGCTAACCGATTATACTTTTTTTTTGACTCATTCACTTGTTTGTCCCTTGATAAAATATGGTTTCTTATCACTGAGGCAGGTTCATAACGGGTTTTGACCAACTTTGTCAGTTTTAAAGGTACTTAATGGGTAATTTAATTTGGGGTTATTTTAATTTGAAAAATGTATTATAAAGTTTATATAATAATTTTTATTTTGGTGGAGAACGGAAGTGGCTCAATTTGAATGGAGTGTCTTGAAATTAGATTCCCAGGTTCCTGTCTACCAGGTAGACAGATGGAACCTGGAATTTACTGTAATATGGTATAGAAAAGATGTTTAGAAATTATGAGCTAAACTGACGATACTAAACACAAACATATTTTTTCACAACATATTCCTTCTTTTCTCATATTCATTCTCTCTTCAAAGCGCGGCGTTGAGTTCCGCCACTCAACCCAAAACAATCTCAGACTATATTATTATTTATTATTATATATGACGCAATGCCTCCACATAACTCGGCGGAAAGTGGTAAACGGCACACCGTTCACAGTCCTAACACTAGGTTCCCTCTGCCTACCCTGCTGTGTGCTCCTGCACACAGCACAGCGTGAAGCTGATTTATTATTTATATTCCTTACAAAAGTAATTTGACAACAATAAATTACTTAACTACTGTAATATTAAATTATATTTATTTTAAAGAAAAACATATTAACAATTTTCTGCATATATCTTTTCTATGAGAAACAAGCTTTCACAGATTGACTTAGCTAAGTAAATAAAATGAACTTACTACTACAGTTAGGAGTGAACTTGTAACGGTGTAGCCAGCACTAATGCATACTAAACACTTGCTAAAACGAAATCAACGATCGCTATCTCGTTCCGAGAGTACCTACGGTGTGAACGATGTATGTGGAAATGGGAATTGATCGATGCAGCTGAGGAAACGTGGAAGTAATTTTTTTTTGTTAAGTAGAAGGGAACCTAACGCTCCGTTTCCCATTTTCCATAGAATTTTTGAGGTGTTATGTGTTGACTGGTTGAATTCGAAGCCACACTTTGCCTTGTTGCCAGAGCGAAGAAAATATTAAATAAATCAGCTTCACGCTGTATCCCGCACACAGCAGGCTAGGCAGAGGGAACCTAGTGTTAAAACACTCCGTTCCCCACTTTCTGCCGAATTCTGGAGGCATTGCGTGTTGAGTGGCAGAACTCAACGCCGCGCTTTGCCTCGACACCAGAGCGGAGAAATGGAAATATAAATTTAAGTAAATATTTCATCTCTTCGAGTGGGGATCGAACCCACAACCAATCGATTTACAGTCACACTTTTTGCCCCTGCGCCAGGACTGGCCCTAGAGAAGAAAAATGTTAATAAAAAATAATTCATTCCTAAGAGTGGTAATCGAATCTACAACTGTCGGGATTACAGTAACACGCTTGTGCCACTGCGTCTCGACGGCCTATTTATTTTCATTATATGCGTAGAACTATGCGGTTTGTTTTGTTAAACAACGTTAATAGTTATTTAAATATACCTTATGATTATACGTAAATGCTGCTTGGATTTATATAACAGATCGTTATAATACGTATTGTGGCATATTTTTTTCACGTGAAATCGACACCGAGTTGATTTGGCTGAACGCCCTGATCTCAGAAACTACTAATTCAAATTTAACAAATATTGTGTCAAGTGAAACAAGTCAGTAAATGTTAAACGAATTGATTCACATATAAATATCAAATAAATTGATGAAAAGGAGGTATTGCGTGTTGATTGGTGGAACTCAACGCCGCGCATTGTGTCTACACCAGACCAAAGAAATGAAAATATACATTTAAATAAATATTTCGTCTCCTCGAATGGTATCGAACCCAGTCGCGTTTAAAGTCACATACTTGCGCCCCTGCGCCACGACTGGCCTCTTAAGTTACTTACCTTTTAATATAACATAATATAATTAAATTTTTCACAAAATCATTGAATACTGTGATCTTGTGGAATAATTGAAGGTCTTGAGTTAACAATTCAGTAATTGATATAGTCAACCATCTGTTTTGTGGGCGTTATCGAAAGTGGCTATTAAAACTTAAATTTAGATAATTTTTTTACGTATATATATGGAATCTATTTTATTAGTATGGTACTCTATACATACATAATGTCGTAGCGTCGTTTGAGATATCTGACTGAAAGTGATGGTTGTGAGTTTAATGCCGATTTCGGTGAATATTTATATTTTTAATTAAGTATTGTTACTCTTCTCAGTTAAAGGCTATACGCCTTTAACTGAGAAGAATAAATGCGGCGTTCAGTTTCGCCATTCAGATAAAATTGAGAAATGGAGTAAGACCGTGTTACTTGATCTACTATATATAATATAGTGGAGAAGAAAAACAAAAATATTTTTTGTTTGGTTTTTTTTAATAAAGGCATTACAAAAAAGTTGTAATGAAAAAAAAAAAATCATTTTCCTCCTCTGTTACGTAAATATGTTTATTTTATGGCAAGGGGATAAGTAGGGATACTTAAAAAAATCCAATTTAGTAATAAAAATTTCAACTTTAACAACAAACATTAGGTTGCTGTTTAAAAGAAAGCAATTTTAAGCAATATTCTATTTCCCCGAGTGGGGATCGAACCCACAACCAGTAGCGTTTAGTCACTGGCCTCGTACTTACTTTTAATTGTAGTTATTTGTAAAACTCACTATCTTTATGTACGTTATATTTTTTTTTATCACCACCACATGGCACGAGCACACTCCTAATCTCCATTACGGTATAAGGTTTAATGAACTCTAAAAATCAATAATAATACTAATATTTACTACTGGAACCTGTCGTGGCGTACGGAAACGAAATATTTAATACAGGAAAGAGACTTTACTTTCCTCGGTATCGAAACCTCGGCGTTGAATTCCGCCTCTCGACCCGCAATGTCTCAAGAATTCTACTGAAAGTGGGCAAAGGATATGTCTTAATGGAAACGGAGTATCTTAAAACTAGGTTCCCAGGATCCCTCTATCTACCCTGCTAAATGCGGAATACAGAAAACTAAAAAAAAAATAATTTGAATCTTATACATATAATTGAGGCCAGTCGTGGCGCAGCGGCACAAAGTGTAACTGTAAAACCGACTGGTTGTGGGTTCGATCCCCACTCGAGGAGATGAAATATTTACTTAAATTTTTATTTCCATTTCTTCGCTTTCGTGTCGAGGCAAAGCGCGGCGTTGAGTACTGCCACTCAACACGCAATGCCTCCAGAATTTGCCAGAAAGTAGGGAACGGAGTGTCTTAACAGTAGGCTCCCTCTGCCTACCCTGCTGTGTGCGGGATACAGCGTGAAGCTGATTTTTTTTTATATAGATATATAATACCTGCTGCCACAAGCATTTAAAAATAGCACTCACTTACGTATATAATAGTAAATCGTATAGTGGTTTACCTTTATGCATTTTAATCGAACAACCAAACAAGATCTTGCATTTTACTACTCTATACCTATATATTATACACGGAAGCGTCTTTACATGCCTACGAGCATGTTATCCGTTTTGTTAATATCGATCGTTGTGAGTACATTTTCTAAGTTATAAACTGTATTTTTATTGTTTTATAAATTAGAAAATTATGGGACAAGACTATTTGAGACTAGTCGTGAAAGACACAAGCGTGTCTGTGAATACGACGGGTTGTGGGTTCGATCGACGCTCGAAGAAGTGAAGTATTTATTTACATTCATATTTTTTATTTCTTCGCTCTGGTGTCGAGGCAAAGCGCGGAGTTGAGTTCCGCCACGCAGCACGCAGTGCTTCCAGAATTCGGCGGAAAGTGTCTTAGTCTTAATACTAGGTTCCCTCTGCCTACCCTGCAGGATACAGCGTGAAGCTGATTTTGATTTTTTATTTATATCTACATTTCCTCGCTCTGGTAACGGTATCGCTATGCTAAGCAAAACGTAGAGTTAAGTTCCGCCATCCAACACACAATGCCTCCAGAATTCGCGGCGGAAAGTGTGGAACGGAAATGTTTAAATGGGAACGGAGTGTCTTAACACTTGGTTCTTAGGTTCCCTATGCCTACCTTGCCAAAAGACAATGTTTATTTCCGATCTACGAAATATAGAGATAACAAAATCGTACGTTCTCATCATATTGTTTATTAAACATCTCCATATTTTTTTTTATTTTATTTGTATATTTATTTAATTCGATAAGACGCCACAGATAAAGTAAAACTCAATACGATAAAGATTTTACGACATTTTTATATTTAAAAGACCCATAAGTTACGCAAACACAGTGTAGGTTTACGCGGTATTAGCATATGTAACAGGTTTGTTTGTAATAAATTGTCTCGATCGTTACGGTAGGTCAAAGTGACGTGTTATGTTAGAAACTGTAATTATATTATTAAAATCTGTCGAGTGTCGGCATTTGAAAGGTATAACGCTTTACATGTAATAACTGTTCAGGCCAGTCGTGGTACACACTAAATGTTGGTATAAGTGGTTCTGGGTTTGATTATATTTTCATTTTCTTGCTGTTAACGAGGCCAAGGGCGGCGTTGAGTTCGTACACTCAACACTCCAGTCCCATTTTGTGTGCACCACGCAGAACACCCAGTCGTGGTACACACAAAATGTTGGTATGGGTGGTTCTGGATTCGATCCCCACCATATTAATATTTTCGTTTTCTTGCTCTGTTAACGAGGCCAAGCGCGGCGTTGAGTTCCGTCACTCAACACGCAATGCGTCCAGAATTTGGCGGAATGTGGCGAATGGATGTGTTAAGACATGGGAAGGAGTGTCTTAGTGTTAGGTTCCCAGGTTCCCTCTGCTTACCCAGATATGTACGGGATACAGCGAGAAGCTAAAAAAACAATGAAACAACTATTTTCTTAGTTATCACATTCCAAGAAAGTAAACTAAAGATTATTTAAATTAGTTCCTATCGTTTTCGTGGTAACTATGAGTCAATAAACTTGTTGATTTCAAATTGTACAAAAAACATTTACAAGACCAATAAGGTTATATAAATGTTTTTTTCTAAATTTACGCTTAATAATAAACACTCTTATTTAATAAATAGAAAGCAATATGCTTCACCAAATTCATAAAAATACAGAAATAAAAGAAAATATTATTAAAATACAATATAAAAAATACTAGGTATTCGTTTATGAAAAAAATTAAAACTAAAGTACCTACTAAATTCCCATTAAGACGCTTCCGGTCCCAACTTTCTGAATTATGGAGGCTTTGCGTGTTGAGTGGCGGAACTCAACGTCGCGCTTTAAGACATTTCTGTTTATATATAGTAGTAATTTAGTAAACTTTTGTATGTTAAGTATTTACTTCTATTTGTTATATACTTTAAAATAAGAACAACATTTATGTTGTTATATAATATCTTCTCTTAAAATTCGATAGATAGACTAGATTTACAGTAGCTTTCTATAGAAATATATAAGTAGTCTGTCGTTCTAGTATATTTTGGCGAGAGATTTCTTTTTTTTTATTCAGGCTGCAGTGGCGAAGGCGTACAAGCGTGTGACTGTTGACGTGCGATAGTTACTGGTTCGATATTGATTCGAGGGAATAAAGTATATATTTTTTTATTTCATCGCTCTGGTAACAAGCCAAAGCGCAGAGTTGAGTTCCGCCACTCGACATGCAATTCCTCAAGAATTTGGCGGAAAGTGAGAACGGAAATGAGAACAGAGTGTGCGTTGACACACTCTATTCCCATTAAGACACTCCGTTATTGTTTTCCAGGTTCCCTCTACCATTCCTGCTATGTGCAACATGTAACGCTTATAAATCGTCGTCGTCAGAAATAAACAAAATGTTTATAATTTATGTGAATATTAATGTGTTTAATGAATTATAAACATAATATATTTAAATTTTTTTTGGCGGCGAAGGCGTGTTTTACAACACGAAGATGAGTTGTTATTGTAAAAAATGTAATTGAAGCCCACGATTTTTTGCTAAATAAGGTACCTATTGATAAAGTTAAGTGGCCATTTCATAAATAAACATTAGTATACTTGTATATATTTATTTTTTATTTAATAATATATATAAACTTCACGCTGTATCCCGCACACAACAAGGTAGGCAGAGGGACCCTAGTGGTAAGACACTCAATTCCCCACTATTCGCCGAAATCTAGAGGCATTGCGTGTTAAGTGGCGGAACTCAACGCCGCGCTTTGCCTTGACACCAGAGCGAAGAAATGAAAATATAAATTTAAAAAATAAATATTTCATGACCTCGAGTGGGGATCGAACCCACATCCAATCTATTTTGCGGTCACTTTGTGCTTCTGCGCCGTATAAATATTTTAATTTACATACTTTGGACAAAGTGCCCAGAGCCCCTGGCCCAAGCTCATAACCTTTTCTTGTTGCTAATTAAATATTTTCAATCAAAATACGCATATTTCAGTTTAATAGTTAAATTTCTATCGTGTCTGAGACTTAAAACCAGCGGTATTCTTCAAAGTAAAAATATGTTTAATACATCATGTCGATTTACTGTATAACCTATACGGAACCAGCAACCAGCTATTAAAACATTGTGTTTGTTCAACTGCTTCTCAACTCCATATTAAAGTGGTTCACCTAAGTCTACTTTTATTTTTGGTCATTTTTTGTTTCGATAACAAAAGGTTCCTTTTTTGCCCTTGAATATGCTTATGTGACTGACCTTTTGGTTTTATGTTTAATGGCAACTGGTTTAACCGAAGATCGTGGATTCTGTTCTATGTATGATTGTTATTCTATACTATAACATTGTGCATCTTTATAATATTGTTTCTATAGCAATGAAGAAAAGAATTAAGTATCCCGCACACTGCAGGGTAGGCCGAGAGAACCTAGTGTTAAGACACTCCGTTCCCCATTTTCTGCTGAATTCTGGAGGTCGCGCTTGTCCTCGACACCAGAGCGAAGAAATGGAAATATAAATTTAAGTAAATATTTCATCTCTTCGAGTGGGGATTGAACCCACAACCATTTGGTTTTACAGTCACACTTTGTGCCCCTGCGCCACGACTAGCCTCAGAAGAAATTATTTGTATATTATTATTAATTTTATACAAATATCTAAACTAGGAATTAATGTATTTTAATAATTTTAAGTGACTTCACTGATATCAAAAATGTATTAAATCAACAAATCATTTAAATAAAATACTGCTTAGATGCTATATCTTGAACTATGGTATAATTACGGTTGAAATGTAAAGAATGCTACCTGCTTCCAGTACTTAAGTCCTATAAAAATATGGAGTCATCAGCTAAAAAAACGTACCGTTTGTTGACAGTAGCTAGCTGGAAAGGAAAGCAATGCAGCTCCTATACCCTTTTAAGTTGCTTGGCTATGGTGACTGATTTCTCTTAAAATTTTTAATGTTGTGTTGAAAGTGTATCGAATTGTATCGTATCCATATAATCGAATTCTAGTGATGTGACCATATTTTTATTACGACTTCCTCGCTTTCTAGATGATGGATTGGTCTAGGTGAACTCGTTTGTTCTTTCTTATCTTTATTATTTTTAATTTCTTTATAATTTTTCTTTTCTTTGTTATCTATAAAATTAAAAGTGGAGAAAACTTAGTAATACTTAAGTATCTTCAAATTACCTAGGTATATGAGAGCCTTTGCTTGACTCAATTTACAACGGTATTAACGGTGTTCTTTGCCATATTGAAACTACTAGATAACACTACTAGCAAAAAAGAAGCCTGTATGTAAGTAGAAGATATTTTTGTAATGTGCTATGTCTGTTTCTTTTATAAAAGAACGTGTTTCCTCATCGCAGGTGAGTTTTTAGAAGGATATATAACGTTGTATAGGGGTTTATTTATATTTGAAATAAATTTACGTCCGAACATCGTTGTAGCGGTGGATTTTTTTTTCAACCATTGCAAGCAGGCTAGTGAGCGAAGAGAGTAGGGGCTGGAGCCCCTTTTTATTTAAAAATAGATAGGCTTAACGACAAGTGTGACTGATACTTAATCTTATACATATATATTAACGGAGACTAGTATCTTCGCTCTGGCATCAATGCAAAAAGGCTTTTTGGCGTTGAGTTCCGCCACGCAATACTAATGCTTTGAAAAATTCAGCAGAAAGTGAGAACGGAGTGTCTTAACACAATGTTCCCTTTGCCTACCTCGCTGTGTGTGGAATATAGCTTGAAACTGATGTTATTTTATTTTTTATTTACGTAGTATAGGATCATAAAGAATATAAGCATTTTATTACAAATGTTAGAAATAGAAACAGCCAATATTTGCTTATCATGACTGCAATTAATGCATTACATCTCAGAATAGTTATTAAGATTTATATTTACGCTTGTTTTTTCCAGTTCTAGGATTTCTTGACATTGATATAACGTTCGTATTAATCATTTCCTTATGATAATATTTATCTTGCTAATACACTAACTAACGTCTAATTATGAGGCCAGGGGCACAAGTGTGTGACTGTTAATGCGACTGGTTGTGGGTTCGATGCCTACTCGAGGAAATGTAATAAATTATAAAGGTGTATATTACTGTGTGGGACCACTCGACTGGTTTTTTATTATCAATAAGTTTATATAAATGTAGACTACACTTCTTAAGCATTTATAGAAATAAATTAAAACTGATTTTGCATATTTTAATAGCGCAAGTTTTAATGTAGATTAAATGTTCGTTAGACTCTACAGTTGTCATTGTCGATTAGAAAGTTTTGTGTATTAAATAAAATAGTAAGTATATTTGTAATAATTTATCTGGTATACAATTTTTATCAGCTTAACGCTAAATCTCACAGGGAAACAGAGGGAACCTCTGTTGAGACACTCCATTCCTCACTTTCTGCCGAATTCTGAGTGTTGAGTGGTGGAACTCAATGTCTTTGTACATATAAATAGTAAATATTACAGTTTCTCGAGTGGGAATCGAACCTATAATCAGTCGCGCTTACAGTCACACGCCTCTGCACCACGACTGGCCTCAATATTGCTAATGGTTTCATAAGTATATTCATAAATTATTTAGTAAACAGTTATATAACTAGAAATCTATGTAATAGTTGTGCCATTTTATTTAAATTAAGATACTATTTTGACTTAATTTACTTAATTTATTTTATTTAATTTAGGTACAACTAGTCTATTTATTCATCACAATTTGTTCTGCAATTTTATAAAACAAATTCTTATTTTTGGTTGCTTGTAAGAAATCATTTAAAAAAAAAATATTTGTAAAAACAAAAACCCCGACTGCATAAAATTAAAAAGAAAATAAACAAGTCCAATAGTTTATTAGGATTAACAGTCGGGACCTATAAGTAATTCTTCAATCAAAAAAATCTTTACCAGGAACCTTGCATAATTTAAAAAGGTCCCGACTGTTAATCCTAATAAACTATTGGACTTGTTTATTTTCTTTTTAATTTTATGCAGTCGGGGTTTTTGTTTTTACAAATATTTTTTTATTTTTCAATTTTTTGAAATGGTAATGATAATCATGATATACCTTTTTGAAATCCTGAAATTGAGCTCTTTAATTTGATACCCATATTGTAGTATTCGAAACGAAAAATTTTTTTTTCACTACGTCTAATGGCGTACCACAGCCGCCATGATTATTTTTTTCTGACGTCACCTTTCTAAGAACACTTGGGCTACTAATACGAATCTAACGACACCTCAAATATGTAAATCCGTTCAGCGGTTATGGAGATACGAGGTAATAAAGAATATTACATACATACAAGATACGCGCGAAAAACATAACCCTTCCTTAGCAGTCGGGAAAAATTAGCCATTGCACATTTCTTTATTTGTTAATTATTAAAGAAGTTACTGCAGTAAACTATTTAATTATTATACTTATATTATACACTGTTACAATTGTAGTTTTAAAGCAATGACCTAAACTAAAATATAAAAAAAACAGCTTCACGCTGTATCCCGCACACAGCAGGGTAGGCAGAAGGAACTAGTGTTAAAATACTCCGTTCCCCACTTCTCAACAAATTCTGAAGGCATTGCGTACTGAGATGCGCAACTCAACGCCGCGATTTGCCTCGACATCAGAACGACGAAATGGAAATATAAATTTAAATAAATATTAAGTGAAATATATGTATACATTATTTAACGGTAACTATACTATACAAACCAATCGTGGCGCAGCGGCACGAAGTGTGACTGTAAAACCGACTGGTTGTGGTTCGATCCCCACTCGAGGAGATGAAATATTTACTTAAATATATATTTCCGTTTCTTCGCTCTGGTGTCGAGGTTAAGCGCGGCGTTGAGTTCTGCCGCTCAACACAAAATGCCTCCAGAATTCGGCAGAAAGTGGGAACGGAGTCTCTTAACATTAGATTCCCTCTGCCTACCCTGCTGTGTGCGGGATACAGCGTGAAGCTGATTATATATGTCTACATTATTTAACGTTAGCTAAACTATATTATAAAACACGTATCAAACATTTGCTTATACCGACTGACATTAGTTACTAATATTCGCTACATCCATTATAGGTTATCAATACCAATAAAGCTGTATTTATGAACGTCCCGAACAAATGTAATTTCAATAGTATTATGAAACCTACAGTACTAGTTACACAAAGCATGACCTTCTTGGCCCGCTGCTACGGCTCGAATAACGGATTGGTCTCCATGTTAGGGTGGTTTACCATTTATTATAAGGTTTTTGTGTTTTTTTTTTTGTTGTTTTTTTTTTTTGGAAATTGTGGTGCTCAGGCGCAGTGTTGGAGTGTAAACGCGATGGTTGTGGATTTGATGCTCACTCAGGGGAGTGATATTTAAAATAAATTATGTTGGATATATAGAAATTAAATAAAAAATAATAAATCAGCTTCACGCTGTATACCGCACACAGCAGAATAGGCAGAGGGCACCTAGTATTAAGAAACTCCCTTCCCCACTTTCCACTGAATTCTGGAGGCATTGCGTGTTGAGTGGCGGAATTCAACTAAACTCGACGCCAAAGCGAAGAAATAAAAATATAAATGTAAATAAATATTTCATTTCCTCGAGTGGTAATCGAACCCACACCTAGTTGGTTTACAGGCACATTTTGTGCCCCTGCGCCACAGCTGGCCTCTAATATAATAACTACTTTTTATATAATTGTTGTTATTTACTTTTTATATTGTATTATAATGCTTTAATGAAAAAAGAAGGAAAAGAAAAGACGGACAGACGGACAGAGAGACAGAGAGACTAGTAAAAGTCGCTTCCTTTGCTTCACTCATCTCTCGCAGTGTGTACTCTCTAATCACATAATGTTTCGTCCAACAAGTCCAGAAAAACGAACTTTATGGTTAAAAGAACATTTCCACTAATAATTGTATTAACACCTCAATCGGGCAAACCTACGGCATATTAAAATTTACTTATTCTTATTGTAAAAATAAAAAAAATCATATATTCAGTAAAATTCAAAAAATCAGCTTCACGCTGTATCCCGCACAAAGCAGGGTAGGCAGAGGGAACTAAGTGTTAAGACACTCCGTTCCCCAATTCTGAAGGCATTGCGTGTTGAGGGAGCTACCAAAGCGTAGAAATGGAAATATAAATTCCTCATAATATATATTCACTATATTATAAATAAGGTAACTTCGACATGCCTATATACATTTATAGCATGAATCAACATTAAAACGCATTAGTGTCCGGTGGACCGAGAGGTTTAGCAGATTGATAGTTTCCTAGGACTATACAGTTACTCGGTATCGCACTGAAATGTGATATCACTTGGTGTTAGATACGATATTACTTACATACTGTGCCAGTTTACAGAATATTGACTTTGCGAGGTCCGTGGTCGACCACGAAATGTGGAATATACCTTCAATTGATTGGATATGTCTTTGATGAAGACGGTATATTTGACTTTTTTTAGGTTCCTTCCTGGGAACCCGAAAACACAGTGTTAAGACATTGCGTTTCCATTGAGATACTTCCGTTCCCCACTTTTCCACCGTATTCTGGAGGCATTGTGCGTGATGAGTGGTGGAACTCGATGCCGTGTTCATGCTTGTGCTCCTGCCACGACTGGCCTAATTTTTTGGTGATTATTAGTCACATATTTCATATCCCCGATTCCCATAGCCATATATACCGTGAATTTGATATAAAAATTTTATATTTTTTTGTACTATAAACGCATTAAACATATATCTTTTTTTTGATACTGTGTATCCCGTACACAACAAGGTAGTCAAAGCGAACCTAGAGTTAAAAAACTCCTTTCCCCATTCTTTGCCTCGATACGACACACCAGGGCAAAGAAATGAAAATATAAATTTAAATATATATTCCATTTTCTCGAGTGGGGATCGAACTCACAACCAATCGGTTTTACAGTCACACGTTGTGCCACTGCGCCATGATTGGCCTCGTTTATATTTTCTACATATAGTATCTAGAAAATATAGACAAGACATATATGTATATATTTTATCGCAAAGGTTGGTTATTCAAGTCATCATGTAATATGATAAAATGCACTCAACAAGATTTTTGCAGTGTATTGTTTCGAAGGTGCTCATTTGAGCTCGAGTAGGGGTTTTGTGATAGTAAGTTGACACTTGTGAGTCCATATATACATAGATATGATCGGATATATATGGCCTTGTCAAGTATTAGTAAATAACGTCGGTTATAAACTTATATAGTTATATACTATGTATATCATTATACAGTTATTTAAATTTAAATTATTTTTTTTTAAATGAGTTTTACACTGTAGGCAGCAGGGTAGGCAGACGAGCCTAATGCTAATACACTGTACCCCATTTTCTGCTGGTTTCTGGAAGTATTGCGTGTTGAGTGGCGGAACTCAACGCCGTGCTATAGACACCTGATGAAAATATAATAAATATTTCATTTTCTCGAGTGATGATCAAACCCATTTTCTTTAGCTTATTAACAAAATATCGTTATTCACTGTTATATACAGTGAAACTCTATACTAAGATATTTTCTTAATTTTCCCAAGCTAGGTCATGACTATAAAACAGAATTAACTTTAGAGGTACTAAGGTGATCGAATGCAATAAAGTTGTTGATTTTGAAATCTTATTAGTACTATAAGGTTGTTTCATAAAACAGCATCAGTACATGGAGAAAGCTAAAAGTATAAATGAAAGACTTTTTCATATGTTGCACTCATTGCGTCTACTGATTCTGATGCTATTTAATAATAATATAGTTGATAAGTAAAAAAAATATATATTTAACTACATGTTTGAAAATGATATGTTTTTTTTTATTTTAAATAAATTAATAGTAAAAAAATCATAAAAACATAAGCTACAAAGAAAGAAATATATATATAGACTTATTTGAATAAGAATTAAACATAAATATGTAAAGTACTATAATAATATATTTTTTTTAGCTTCACACTCTATCCCACACAAAGCAAGGTAGGCAGGGGGAATCTAGTGTTAAAACACTCCATTCTTCATTTTCGGCCAAATTTTCGAGGCATTGCGTGTTGATTAGCGGGACCCCTAAATAAATAATTCGGCTCTCCGAGACAAACTCTCGTGCCACTACGGCTTCAAAAGTATATTTACTCATAGATTTATATTATAATATCACATTTTGTTCACAGAGACACCCTCTACCGTCTCTCACTCCGTGGCCTACGCCAGTTAGAGAGAGCGGAATGGCTGGCGCCGGTGGAGAAGACCAAAATGTGCCAAAACAAAGGACAAACAGAGGATAATTGCCATAATTACGTTAAAGTGTTACTCGCGTATGGACACAAGCTGTTCGCGTGTGGAACTAACGCGTTCAGCCCACTTTGCAGCTGGCGAGAGGTAAAGTGGCTGTTGATTGATTTGGAATACTTGTGTTTGTTGTATGTAAGAGGCCGGTCGTGGTGCAGGAGGTCAATGCGAGAGGTTGGGGTTCGATTTCCACTTATCGCTGTCCACATCTTTTTTTGGCTAAGTGAAGATGAAGTGGAGCAAATTTCATCTTGACAATTGTGATGTATCTTTCAATTGTTTTTATGAACTTTGTTTAAAAGAAGGGATTTGTTATAAGAACATATATATACTTTTTCAGCTTCACGTTGTGTCCTACACAAATAGCAGTAAGGAGAGGTAACTTGAGAACCTACTGTTAAGACAATCTGTTCCCATAAATACACTTCTGTTCCCCACTTTCTGCCGAATTCTGGACACATTGCATGTTCAGTGGCGGAACTCAACGCCATGCTTTGCGTTGTTACCAGAGCGAAGAAATGTAAATATAAAATATTTCATTTCCTCGAGTGGGAATCGAACCAACGACTGGCCTTTTGTAGTAATACACAAGAAATTAGATAGAAGCAATTCATATACTAGTTAGAAATTACAGATGTTAACGCCACAGTGTCTGTGGAGTAGATATGTAATCTTTCTTTAGGTTTATAGCAGGAGAGAGTTGTCTGTTTCGTTTGATCTTTGACTATTTGCGTTTTAATGTATCGTCAACATAATCTCAGTAACTATTTGCGTCGTACAGTCTCCAGTATGGTACATGTATGTAAATATTACTTATATGCTAATACGTGTTCTAACGCTGTTTTACTACAAAATGAACAACATATATTGTAATCTGTTGTTTTTGTTTTGAATTTTGCATGTTGTGTTAAAGCGTTTGTTTGTTTTATTTTATAATTAAAAAAAATATATATTTTAACTATATTTATAAAAAAAAATGCGGTGCAAAGTAAGGAACGAAAGTGTCTCGATGGGAACGGACTGTCTTAGCACTAGGTTCCCAGGTTCCCTTTATCTACCCTAATATGTACGGGATACAGCTATAAAGCTGGGCAAGTGAAGATAAAAATAAGCATGAAATTCATATTTCTTTTAAAATGCAACAATTTTAGCATCATTTATATTAAAACGGTTTTCCTTAATTGGTCAAGCGGCTTAAAAGTAAGATTCTCATTTAAACACGCAAATTATTATCTATTTTTTATGATAGCGTTCTTTTTTAGAAGAAAAAAAAAACACTCGCTGGGAACTGTCAGTATGAGATGTTATCTTATCTCGGGAACCTGTAAGATAGCATTAATTTTTATTGAGAAACAAGGTCGGCAATTAGCCGTGGACCACTCTGTTTTGTCACGTCTTAATAATGCGTGACAAATATTTAGAATTTCACCACTTAAGGCTTAATTTTAAAAACGTGTTTTACCTTCAATTGACTTGTTAACCTCTTTGTTTTATTTCGTATCAATACTTGTGTTTTTAATGTATGAAAATATTGTTTTTTTGTCTGTTTTTATGTTCTTATTAAGTGAGGCCAGTGGTGGCGCAGGGGCACAAAGTGTGACTGTAAAATCGAATGGTTGTGGGTTCGATCCCCACTCGATTAGATGAAATGTTTGTTTACATTTATATTTTCATTTCTTCGCTCTGGTGTCGAGGCAAAGCGCGGCGTTGAGTTCCACCACTCAACACGCAATGCCTCCAGAACTCGATGGAAAGTGGGGAACGGAGTGTCTTAATATTAGGTTCCCTCTGCCTACCCTGCTGTGTGCGGGATACACCGTGAAGCTGGAATAAAAAACTAAGTCGTTGGCTTTTCTTTAAATCATTTCATTGGTTTTAATTAATATTTTAAGTTATGTACGTTTTGTCGAAATAAGTGATAACTAAATCTGCGTGTATCTAATTCAGCTTTACATTTCTTTTAAATTATATAGACACGATTTCCTTTATGAAATAATATATAAAAATATATGTTAGTAACGTAAATATCTTAAATACTTACGACATAAGGATATTTAAGATATTAACGTGTGGTTGCAAATCGACTTTCAGTTTATATCATATTAAAAATTTTAAAAAAAAGAAGAATAATGATAGGGGCACAAGCAGGGGCACGAGCATTCAATTGAAAGGCGACAGATTGTGGGTTCGATTCTCGAGGAAATAAAATATTTAAAAATTACAAAGGCAAAGCGTGGCGTTGAGTTCTGCTAATCAACACGCAATGCCTATAGAATTCGGTGTAAAGTGAGAGAACGAAATGTCTCAATAGGAAATGAGTGTCTTAATACTAGGTTCCCATTACTTACCCTGCTAAAAATATGTTATTTAAATTTAAAAAGCAAGCCAACATTTTGTTTTATTTCCATCAGATTGAATCACTGAACATGGTATCTGGATGGGTGCCGGGGGTCGCGCACTGTCCCCATAACCCTAATTCGAACGTAACCGCAATATTCGCGAGTAGCGGAGAATACTACGCGGGGACACCTACTGATTTTACCAGCTCCGATACAGCTATATGCAGGTTTGTTATAGTTTAATAGTAGAAGAGGAAATCGTGTTTGTGGGTTCGATTCCTGACATTGTTACCCATAATAGTAAAAAGAAAAAATTAGTTTTTACTCTTCTAAAAAACTAACTCACAAAGTCACGACAACGTAAACGAGTGTCACGAAGTCTTGCTTAAAGCGGAGAACGGAGTGTCATCGGAAAGAAAAAAAAACAAAAATTAAAGATAAATTGAGGCCAGTTGTGGCGCAGCGGCACGAGGTGTGGCCGACTGGTTGTGGGTTCGATCCCCACTCGAGAAGATGAAATATTTACTTAAATTTATATTTCCATTTCTTCGCTCTGGTGTCGAGGTGAAGCGCGGCGTTGAGTTCCGCCACTCAACACGCAATGCCTCCGGAATTCGCAGAAAGTGGGGAACGGAGTGTCTTAACGCTAAGTTCCCTCTGCCTACCCTGCTGTGTGCGGGATACAGCGTGAAGCTGATTTATTTATTTATTTATAACAGATAAATGACGATCAGTATACTTTTTTTACAATATCATTTTTTTTAGGAGTCAAGGGGCATCCCCTAGAAAGTCAGGCATGCTACGGACAACCCAGTACGATTTCAACTGGTTAAACGAACCGCAATTCGTGGGGAGCTTCGAGGACGATTTCTTCGTGTATTTCGTATTTAGGGAAGTCGCTGTGGAATACTTGAACTGTGGAAAGGTGAGATTTGTGTGATAATAATTATATATGTCTTTATATGGGGGTTGGAGAAAGCAATGGTGTATCGTGGATTTATTCTTGCGAAATTCGAGAGGTGTGTATAGTGTTCATTTTTTTATTAAAGTTATTTAATATGTAAGTGATGAACGTGGATTCGATTCCCATTCGAGGAGTTGAAATATTTAATTTTTCATTTCATTGCTCTGGTAAAGAGGCAAAGCGCGAATTTGGCAAAAGTGGGTAATGGAAGTGACTCAATGGGAACGGAGTGCCTTAACACTAGGTTCCCAAGTTCTATCTGGTCTGCTATAAAAAAATAAAGGCAACTATTATATTATACTAAACAAGATAACTTTAAAACTATTACAAAAATTATATTTTTCGTTCTATTAATAAATAATTTATTATACATTTTAGATAATATACTCGCGTATAGCCCGCGTGTGCAAGAACGATTCAGGCGGCCACCTAGTCATGAAGGACAACTGGACGACGTTCCTGAAGGCCAGGCTCAGGTGCTCGGTGCCCGGAGACGTGCCCTTCAACTACGACGAAGTGCAGAGTGTGGAATATTTGGCACAAGAGAAAATACTTGTTGCTGTGTTCACTACTCCTACGTAAGTTTTGTTTTGAATTGTTGTTTTTTTTTCTTAGTAAAAATTAAATAAATAAAAACAAATAAATCAGCTTCACGCTGTATCCCGCACACAGCAGGGTTAGGCAGAGGAAACATAGTGATAAGACATTCCGTTCCCCACTTTCTGCCGAATTTTTCGAGGCATTGCGGCAGAACTCAACGCCGAACTTTTGCCTTAGTGCCAGAGCGAAGAAAAGAAAATATTAAGAAATAATAATTCATTTCCTCAAATGGGATCGAACCCTTTCACTCACACCCTTGTGCCACTGGGCCACGACGGCCTCTATAATAGTATATAATAAAAATAAATTTGTTAAAAAGCACCGCAGCGCTTTTCGCTCCATTCTTTCTGACTACTCCGCTAGGGAGGTAGCTTGAGGCTAGTATAGTAAAGTGTATAATATATTTGCCATCCAAAATCAATATTTGCTGTTTTAATTTTATACTGCAAATGCCAAAATTCTGAGAAGTAGAGAATACTGCAATAATAATTTAAAATAATTGATACTGATAAAAAACAAATAGCCATCATCATCTTCAGAGATAAACATCCAACGGTCTAAGATTCGTAGAAATAATATTGCAAAAAACAATCTATTTGTACTGAGAAATAAATAAACTTTTTAATAAATTTCAGGCCAGACTGTTTAGACGGTTCGATTCCCACTCGAAGAAATGAAATATTTAACATTTTCATTTCTTCTTTCTGGTGTCTAGGCAAAAAAACGGCGTTGAGTTCCGCCAGTCAACAAGCAAGCAATGCCTCCAGAATTCGGTGGAAAATTGGAAACGGAGTGTCTTAACACTCGGTTCCCTGTGCCTACCCTGCTGTGTAGAGGGATCCAGCGTGACGCTAAAACAAATTAAGCTTTACTTAAAGAAAATACATTTTTTAAACTAAATCCTAATTATTACGTTGTTAAAACTTCAGTGACAACAGCTGTCACTCCTCACGAGTCACGTGCAAGACACGATGGTGCAATCGTGTCACGTTTATAATGAAACAGTTTTATGTCTTCTATTCAATTTGTATGGAATTCGTTTTGAATTACACGAAAATTTGATATAGAAGTTAAATACTTTTAGTATTATATGATGTCATATTTTTATATAACGTGGTGATGGTTGGTGGTTTTCTTGGTCTCAATTGGTAAAGAAATTACTTATGAAATAGATTCTTCCTTTTTGTCGCAATATGTTATAAAATTGGGGAAGACTAATAAGTTTATTAGAATTTTTTTACAAAAAGGGGTTTAATGCCTACTAAATACTTAATTAGTTAATCATGACAAAAAATAAAAGAAGTTAAAAAAATATTGAATTTACAGAGTTTAAATGGTTTTAGTGGCATTTTTCATATAGAATATATTACCTAGTTACAAACAACAAACAATTTTTATATTCTGTCAGAAGTGTAACTTAAGAAAAAAATCTTCAAATGTACTAATTTTGCGTTCCCTTTATATCTATCTATCTTTATCTTGTTTTTTGTCTTTTATTTCAATTTATTTATATGACTTTGTTACCTCACACTGTGGGCAGGCCCACAGCAGGAAAGGCAAAGCTAACCTGGGAACCTATTGGTAATAAGACAGTCCGTTCCCATTGAGACACTTTCGTTCCCCACCGTTCAGTGGCGGAACTCAACGCCGCTTAATCGATATTAAAATATTTAATAAACTAATAATTACTTTTTATTACAGTAACAGCATAGCCGGCAGTGCAGTATGCATATACAACATGTCAGACATTCACTTGGCGTTTGAAGGCCCTTACAAAGTGCAGGAGTCACCGATGTCTACTTGGGAACAGAGGACGCCCACGCGACAGGCCCGAGAGCACTTTAGATGTAACGCTGGTGCTATGTGAGTTGTTTGGAAATTGTTCATTAATTGTTTTAAAACAGCCTACGTAGGGTTCCAGGTGGAGGGAAAGAGGGAACCTAATGTTAACATGCTTTGTGGTGCCCAATTTTTCGTTAAATTTTCGAGAAATTTTCGATTTTTGTTGAGTGGAGAAATTCAACGCGCTGGTTTATTAGAGCGGAGAAATTAAAATAACTAAAGTATTCCCCCAAGAGTGGATCGAACCTAAAACCAGCTTGTTATTTTGTAATAGTATTTTTTTAAAATTGACCCACTTCTCTTTTTCTTTCTTCTTAAATAAATAAGATCGAATAAATAAAAAAAGGGAAGTCTTGTACTGTACTGTAAACACTTAGGTCGAAAATGTTTATGTTATTATAAAGAAATTTTCGAAGATTCGCAATTTCGTTTGAACGTCTTTTATGGATATTCAAAATTAAAAGTTGCCATTACGTTATTGTTTATACGGCAATGTTAATGTATGCAAATTTACAGTATGTGATCATTTTAGATGTTATAGTACGGTTCACGAGTCGCGGCCGCCCTGGAGATAGTTTTTCTGAACGTTTGCGCATTGTTTACTCAAGAAGAAAATATTAAAAATTAAGAAAGATAGTACAATTAAATCTGCACCACCATCTAAAGCTAACAAGTCGGCCACGACTCGTCTACCTTACTATACGCCTAAAATTATCTTTCCATAGCATTCGTGGGATATATTAAGTGAATGTAATGAGTCATTATTATGGTTTTGAAACAACTCGATAAATATTTTAAACTGTTATCTTTTAAGGGTCTGTTTGTCGGTCAGAGTTTCTCGATTATATTTTTGTCGATGACTAACTGTTCGCTTGTTTAAATAAAATAAATAAATCAGCTTCACGCTGTATCCCGCATACACCAGGGTAGGCAGAGGGAACCTAGTGTTAAGACACTCCGCGTTCCCCACTTTCTGCCGAATTTTGGAGCAATTGCGTGTTGAGTGGCAGAACTCAACGCCGCTATTTGGCTCGACACCAGAGCGAAGAAATCGAAATATAAATTTACGTAAATATTTCATCTCCTCGAGTAGGGATCGAACCCAAAACCAGTAGGTTTTACAGTCACACTTTGTGCCACTGCGCCACGACTGGCCTCACGCTTGTTTAAGTCACGTATTATTTTGTTTTTTACCCTAATATTTTTATAAGAAATATAAAAATACGTAGTACAGTTTCTACTGTCTGTGGTTGACACAAAAACTATTCTATAGATTTTAAATAAACGTTTTTATTTGATTTCTTATATTTTTGTATTCTTATGAAAGGTGAGTGATAAAGTTAAGGTGTGTTAAGAAAGCGTTTAAAATATCAAATATTTAACTAAAAGTAATTTTTTTATATTTCTTATTTTCCTAGATTTTTTATTACATTTTTTAGTATGTATATGCATTGAAATAATCCTATATCCTTTACAAACACCATTTTCTTTAATAAATATATATTTACAGCACACAAAAGTTATTAAAGATGCATAATAAATTTGAATAATTTATTTTATGTATTGAGGCTTGAGAGTAATTAAAAATGTTATTTTAAAAGCTCATAAAGTATACATTTTAATACATTTGAATCAATACCCGTATGAAAAGGTTTACTTAAAATATTTTAATACATAAAATGTTTCACATTTAATGTTTGGTTAAGCAAAGTTTTTTTTTTATATTATGATTGTAGAAATTAAAGAAATAAAGTTCTTTTTTTGTTTACATAAATAAAAAAAATAATAAACCATCTTAACGTTGTATATTGCATACAGTAGGATAGGCAGAGGTAACGTGGTGTTAAGGTAATCCGTTGTCCGTTTTCCTCTGAATTCTGGAGGCATTGCGTGTTGAGTGGCGGAATTCAACGCCGTGCTTTGCCTCGACTTGAATGAAAATATAAATTTTAATAATTATTTCATTTCTTGAGTGGGGAATCGAACCCAGTTACGTTTACAGTCATTCACTTGTGTCAACAAAATTGAGAATTAAGGGGAAGAGAGGGGAATTGTGATGGAAATTAAGTGTAACAATATAAAAACATTGTATTTAATCTATTCCAGATCACACCAGTCAATAGAATTTCATAAATATTACTTAATGTATGAAGCTATACAACCTATATCAGGGGAGCCTGTTTACAAAGCAACTCTAGAACGCTTCACCCACGTGACAGTCGATGTTGCCAATACTAAACATGTTAATAAACAATTAGTAGTGTTTGTGGCAACACAGAAAAATGATATTTTAAAGTTGGCAATACTGCCCAAATATGAGGGTGCGTGTGTGGCGGAAATTTGGAAACTAGAGGATGAGAAAGGTGGATTTGATATACTGTCGATGCAGTTTGTTAAGGATACTGTAAGTATTTTATTAGATATACATTATACAGCTTCACGCTGTATTCCTCACAGATATATAAATTTAAGTAAATATTTCATCTCCTCGAGTGGGGATCGAACCCACAACCAGTCGGTTTTACAGTCACACTTTGTGCCGCTGCGCCACGACTGGTTTATTTGATAGGTAAATGTATAGTAATAATAATAATAATGGTATTTGATGTACATTCGAATGCCATAAATTTTAATTAAAGTAAATATTTAAACTCAGGTAACGTTGAGTCGGTGACTAAGATGCTCAGAGAAAGTAAATATTCTTGTTTGTAATAATCGACAAATATTTAAATTTCACTAATTAAAATTTATTCTGTCGACATCAATGACATGGGTAAATTATTAAACAGATTTCCGGATGTACTTGATTTATATTGTGGGTTCAATTTCCACTTCAAATAACAATATATGAATGTATTTCTTCAGTTCAAACTTAGTGTTTAGTGTAGTTTTAACTTGATCACACTTGATCAAAAATTTACTAATAAAAGGAGAAACAAATATTAAAAAAAATCTTTTTTTCCAGATGTCACTCTACATAGGTAGTGACACGGGCGTCCTCCGTATATCCAGTGAAAGATGTTCAAGATACAAAACGAGATCTAGTTGTATCAATGCTGTAGACCCCCACTGTGGGTGGGACGATGCAAGGGAAGTTTGTGTTAAAGCGTCCACGTATATACATGAACCTTATTTCACACAAGCCACTGGGAGTTGTCCGTCTATTAGTGCGCCTGGTAAGTTCTAGATTATTTATTAAGAAAACGTTAATAAAAATTTGAACGTAGCGGGACTCGAACCTGCGCCTCCTGGAAACCGACCAGGCGCTCAGATCAATAAGCCATACGTTCTCATCAAGCTGCGTCGAAATTTTTATACGCTTTTTATAACTTATTTATGTTGTTAGCATCTCTGTAGGGAGATTTTTACAAATTTCCGCTACCCAAAGATAATTATTAAGAATTATCGTCTGGTAAGAGAGGCTACGTTAAAATTTTTATACGTTCTCTAAATAAGTATTTTTTTTACCTAACTGTGGAATAACACTTAAAAAAATGATAAAAATAAAAAGTTTTTGTTTTTTTTTGTTTCACGCTGTATCCCTAATACAGCAGGGTAGGCAAAGGAAACCACGCATCTAGTAGTGGGGACGCTATAGACCTACACATGTGGGAGTTTTAATATATTTTTTAGTTTTGCCGCTCCCCTTATTTGAGAGAAAATCATAAAAGAGAACTTGGTATTAAGACAATCTGTTCCCTCACACAAGTTCTAAGGTTGTCTTATCCTCATACACGTCAAATTTACTACTTTACTACTAGATTGCGTGTTGAGAGGCGGAACTTTATAAATATAAATAGTGAAACAAAATGTTATCGTAAAATAAAAATTATAAAATTACATAATAAACATAGACAAATTTACAAACATAAAATATATTCACAACAGAGTCCTTACTTTTCCTATTTCTTTGCTTCCCAGTGGACGGCGGTTGGTCATCATGGTCGGAATGGGAGCAATGTGCGCAAGATAGCACCCAACACTCCACCTATGGGGACGACAAGCCCGACATGTGCTGGTGTCGGACACGACGCTGCGACAACCCTAAACCGGCTAATGGCGGGCAGAGTTGTATTGGTGAGGTTTTAAATTTATATAGTTATATAAAGTCTTTTGTCTTTATTGTGGTTGTAGTTGTTGTATGTTTTTTTTTATTTTCACGCTGTATCCAGCATATCCTGAGGTCAGTCGTAGCGTAGAGGCACAAAGTGTGACTGTAAAACCTACTGGTTGTGGATTCGATGTCCACTCGAGGAGATGAAATATTTACTTAAATTAATTTTTCCATTTCTGTCGAGGCAAAGCGCAGCGTTGAGTTCTGCCACTCAATGCCTCTAGAATTCGGCAGGAAGTTGTGTCTTAACACTAGGTTCCCTCTGCCTACTCTGTTGTGTGCGGGATACAGCGTGAAGCTAATCCACCATATAAAATTATGAGCTAAGAGAACCTACACACTCCTGTACATACTCCTCATTCCTCCTCATGTAAATATTTCGCCCGAATTAGATACATTGCGTGTTGAGTTGGAAAACTCAATGCTGCCTGGTTTCTATTGTCTTCCCAGAGCACGCCCTGAAATGAAAATAGTTAATTTTCTCGAGCGGAAATAGAACCCGCACCGTTCGGCATGGATGTCTCAAAACATATTAATAAATAAAAGTAGGCTTGTGAGACATCTGTTAATTTGAATATAAAAATAAAACAAATAACTATCATAAAATATGATGAAAAAAGCAGAAATAATTATAATGCTCCATTCACACTTATTAACTTCATATATTTTTTTATTTTTGTTTCACCAAAAATAACTATAATACTAAAACTATATCCTCAATTCTCTCCAGGTGCAAGCATATCAGTAACTAATTGCACGGTCCACGGGGGCTGGTCGGCGTGGTCATCCTGGTCTGAGTGTTCAGCTTCTTGCGGCATTGCTGTCAAGTCCAGTCGACGCTCCTGCACCTCCCCTGAGCCCAAGTTCGGTGGTCGGGTGTGTGTTGGGCTTGATGTACAGGATATGTACTGCACCCAGCTACCGCCTTGTCCAGGTGTGTATATCTTTAGCAAATAGTACAAAAAAAGTTCAAGGAGGTGTGTCACGATATGATCACCAATCGTTTTGTTTAGGCTTCAAATATCAGTGATCAGTGACAAATATATATCAGTGACAAATATACATAGTCTAGAGGATTTGGTCACACTATTTTTCCTAGATAAATATTCTAAATTGTCCAATCCACTGAGGTTTTTCGGCATGGTCACCTCAAGATTATTGCTGAAATCACTTAATTAAATAATACCGATAAAGAAATATATATATAGAAAATCTAATTCAATCATTAACATATAATAAAACAATCATAAAACTTCCAGACCCAGCTTTAGCCCCTATCGACGGTGCCTGGTCGTCATGGGGTCCATGGTCTCCATGCACTGGTACCGGCTGCGGCCCAGCATCTGGGACTAAAGAGAGAAAACGAAATTGTGACAACCCATCGCCAATACATGGCGGTGCTGAATGTGAAGGCCAAAAAAGTGAGAAGCAAACATGTGATCTACGCCCTTGTGAATTGAGGAAAGCTACTGCTTGGACGCCGTGGGTGCAAATACCGAGTGAGTTTGTTTTTTTTAAATATTGGTTAAATAAAATTTATTATGCTTTTGGTACAGTACGATCAGCGAGTCGTGGCCGTCCTGACGTTAGCTGTAAATGGTTGCACAGATCAGATTATTTTATTTAATGATTGTCTTCTTGAGTGAATAGCAATAGTTCAAAATTTAGGTCCAGGGCGGCCACGACTTGTTGACCGTACTGTATCCATTGAATTAGATATTCTGTTTTTACATCTGTTTTGATACTCAGTTAGATACAGATATTGTCATAAAAATGATTATTGAAATTGAGGCCGGTCGAGGCGCAGCGGCACGAGGTGTGACTGTAAAACCGACTGGTTGTGGGTTCGATCCCCACTCGAGGAGATGAAATATTTACTTAAATTTATATTTCCATTTCTTCGCCCTGGTGTCGAGGTTAAGCGCGGCGTTGAGTTCTGCTACACAACACGCAATGCCTCCAGAATTCGGCAGAAAGTGGGGAGCGGAGTGTCTTAACACTAGGTTCCCTCTGCCTACCCTGCTGTGTGCGGGATACAGCGTGAAGCTGATTAATTGATTGATTGAAATTTTTGTGTGCTGATGCATTATATGGATCTTTTTCTTTAAAAAATATTCAATAAAATATATTGAATTAAAACATAAAAAAACATAATAAATTGTTTTAGGTAATGCATCTGATGGAAGTTACAGTGAGAAGAGATTTAAATTTTTATGCAAAGCGCCGACTCCAGAACAAATTAGAGTAAGTATATTATAATTTTGTACAGCCAGTAAGTTTTCATAAAGAAAATATATGTATACGGTAGACAAATAAATATTTTAATTGATTTTATAACGTAATGTTAAGTTAGTGAATCAATAGTTAGTCACTATTTCAGGTAAAGAATTAAGTCATTTTTATAATCCTGGTAATTACATGAAAAAAATATTTAATTTAAAATAAAGATTGCTGATTGAAGCAAGCATTAAGTTAAATAATTTTATTTAAATAAGTTAGATGCTTTATTTTTGAACGCTTAAATTAATATCCAATGAGCATCATGGACGTAGGAATGGGAGGGTCTGGATGATAAACAAAAATATTTATCACCAAAGCTAAGTTTGACAAATTGAAAAAAATAACTTTTACATATAAAATCTTTATATATATATATGTACCTAATAATTAAAAAAATATAACTAACAAGCCAACTTACACCAATTTCAATGCAACAGCTATCACTTGCGCGAGAAGAGGAACGTTATTGCAACGCCAGAGGTATCTGCAGCAACACGCCCCCCGACACGTCGTGGGGGGCCTGGGGGGCGTGGGGGGCCTGCTCGGCCCCCTGCGGCGGCGGCCAGCAGGCGCGCACCCGCCGCTGCCACCAGCCCCCCTGCGAGGGCCCCTCGGATATGTTGCGGGCTTGTAATGTGCAAGCCTGTGTGGGTTAGTTAATTTTTTTTTATTTTCGCGATGTATCCTACGTATATGTATAGCGATCCCGCTGGAAGTTGGAGGCAGAGGACATGTAGTATGAAGACACCCCGTTCTCCACTTTTCGTCGAATTTTCGGAGTATTGCACGTAGAGTGGCGGAAATTTGCCTTTACCAGGGCTAGAAATTGAAAACATTCAATAATTGCATTTCCCCAGTGTTATGGAAATCGAACCCATAACCTTCGCAATTTTCAGTCATACGCTTGTACCAACGTGCTAAGACAGACGGCTTCGACATTTTAATAATTCGATAGTCTAATTGTATTTTTAAATTATAAACCTATTTAAAATCATCATTGAACAACGGAACATATGTTTGTGATCGCGATTGTATCAGTATTTCTTACTTTAAATAACAAAAGTTCCTATTAAAGATATTTTCTTCTTAAGAGAGTAACCAAAGAACATTTTCCTACAGGTGAATGGTCATGCTGGAGTGAATGGAGTGAATGCAGCGGGGATTGTGACACGACCGGGCACCGAACCCGCTCTCGCACTTGTTTGTCACCAGAAGGTTGTGCGGACGCGGGTGCTGCGTTAGAGAGAAGAGTTTGTGTTAATAATTGTGCAGGTTAGTTTCTATTTAAATTTATGTTTAGCTGGTAGGCAAATAATATAGTGTTAAAACACTCTGTTCTCAAGTTTCTATCTGAATTCAAATCAGAAACAAGGAATTTTAAGTGGTTCTCAATTCCGTATTTTGTTTTATCGAAGCTAGGAAATTAAAATTATTTTCAATTTGAATGTAATTATTTTATCAGTATTTCCGAAGTGTATAAGAACATCCTTATAAAATGATAGAATCGTCTTTAGACAGAATACTTATACAATTATTAATTAATTTTATATACTTCTATATCACTCAATGTGGGAATCAAAAAGGCCAAATTTGTAAAATAAATAGTCATTATGAGTAGAATGATGCACTAGGTGCAGACCCATATCAATTATAACACAATATTTATGGTAATAAGGTAGTGACCCTGGTTGTACCTGTGTAGTGACCTAAATTAGTGCACTAAAAGTAATAATCGCTGCTTATAATTTTGTTCTAAAAAACAAACAACGACATATACTTAGCTTCACGCTTTAATCTGCATATATTACAGTAGAGACTTAATCAAGACTGTGCTACCTTTCTATTCCCAGGCATTATATTAAAATGATAGACGGGAATCAATTTGTAGTGTTGATGGAGATGAATAAAAAGTCTACTCACGGTTTACACTGAGTATATTCAACACCACTTCAAAGTACATATAGTTTGGACACAAATAGTAAACTACGACACAGTTCATACAAAAGTCAACCACAAACATATATATAAAACAGAACACGATAAATACTGATTTGGAAGGAAATAATAAAGAAAACAATGAAACGTATAGAAAGCGCATCGAGTGGCAAGCGTCGACTGTTATATGTAAAATATGCCGTCGACAAGGGGGTAGGCGTAAATGTTAGGACGCCTTACCGGTCCGGTCGACGGCAGCGAGCGCTTTCATATAAATATACTAAGTACGAATACTTACTATAAAATATATAAATCGTATTAAATGTATATATGATTTTATATACGTATATAAGTGTATATAAATAAATTACAATATTGAAATATATAAGTAAGAAATATCAAATAAACTATAAATGTAAATAATAGTTCCCTACAAACTCTATATATAAACTTTTTTCCAATAGAAAGCGAGGCGGGCTGGGGCGCGTGGGGCTCGTGGGGCGCGTGCGCGGGCGGCGAGCGCGTGCGGCGGCGCGCGTGCGACGCGGGGGCTTGTGTAGGCGCGCAGCTGCAGGTCGCGCGCTGCGACGACAGCGATATGGACAACGGTAGGGGTTTCTGCTTTTTTTATGCTGTGTTTAGGGTTCAGAAGTCACATGCAAGAGAACTGGTAGAGCTTTCTTGTATTTTTGTATTTGTTATCTTAGATATATTCCCTAGCACTAGCTGTGTACTAGTGTTGATTGTAGAGGATGATGTGATCGCATCACGTGTGTGTTTTATATTACAGCTAACACTAAAATTACGAATAAATTGTATATATTTCTAAAAATAAAGTAAAATCTACATACTTGAAGTCAATCTTGGCGCAGGAGCACAAGCATGCGACTATAAACACGACGACAAGTTGTGGGTTCCATTCCCGTTCGAGGTAAATAAATATTTAACATTTACATTTCCTCACTCTGTTTACGAGGCAAAGCATGGCGTTGAATTCCGACATTCAACATGTAAAGCATGATGAATTTGGGGGAAAGTGGGAATCGAAAGGATTCCCTTGACCTTCCTTTAAAAATATTTTTCATATATGTTTTCTTTTTATAGAATTGTATGCCATGCCGGCATATAGTCAGAATGTGGAAATGGCGTCCTTCGTGACTATGCCGAGGGAGTCTCTGGGCATTGGCGGCATTGTTGGCTGTGTGGTCGCAGCTTTCGTTATGGGTGCGTATTATATGTAAATAAATTATTTTTAAGCAGTGTTTAGTTACGCCATCTAATACTCAATATTTTTAAACAGAGCATAGTCATAGCATAAAAACTAACAATTGTCATATTTGTCCCATTTTTCTAATTGAATTTGAAACGGTAAACTCTCTCAATAGAATTCCGTATATTATGATTTTTGTCAGATGTTTGCTTAAATATATCGCTCATTTGGAGTTGAATTTTATAAAAAAAATTGGCAATATTTCAAATATAAGTGATAAATACATATTGAGATAAAAAACCAATACAATTGGCTAATAATAGCCGTACGCTATATACTACGGCTACATCATGTGACCTTAATAAGATGACATTTTCTTTTCATTCTTTTATATTATAGTTTTTATTAGACTGCCCTCTACACTCACGTCACGTATTTACAAGCTTCAGTACGAGATATTTTCTACATACGCCAGAAGATGGCCTTAATTTTGCAAAATTAATAAACTTTTTATGCATAAATTAATTTCAATTTATTTAATTATAAGTAATGTTAAACATATTTAACTAAACGTATGTTCCGCATTATTAAATAAAGTTTAAATAAATTAAAAAGGTTGAATCGTCTTTCTATTCTCCTGAAAGATAAAAGTCCTGAAACACGCTATCGAAATGTTTAAGATTTTCAGTATATAAGAAAAGTAATTTAGTATACTAGTGTGTTTGTTCATAAGAGTTAACTCTCCTTTATAAGGAGCAGACGCACGAAAATGGTGAAGATTCTTCCGTAGTCTTTACCACGGTTTTTTCTAAATATTATTTTATTTTTTTGAATTTTATTATTGACTTTAAATATTGTGTAATCATATATGATTTTATAATACCAATACCAAATATTACAAATAAATTTCCAATAAAAATACACTATCTAATGTTAATGTGATAAATATAATATAGCATCATCAGTCGTGGCGCAGCGGCCCAAAGTGTGACTAAAATCAACTGGTTGTGGGTTCGATCCCCACTCGAGGAAATGAAATATTTATTTAAATTTGTATTTTCATTTCTTCGCTCTGGTGTCGGGGCAAAATCCGGCGTTGACTTCTGCCACTCTACACGCAATGCCTCCAGAATTCGGCAGAAAGTGGAGAACGAAGTGTCTTAACACTAGGTTCCCTCTGCCTGCCCTGCTGTATGCGGGATACAGCGAATGAATCTGATTTTTTTTATTTAATTTAGGATCATAATATTATGATATATAATAACTCAAAAATCAATTTAAGATATCGTAACTGGCCATTTTTTACATCGTACTTTAACATTTATTAATATTGATATGTACTTTAACTATATTTGTATCGTAGTAAAGACAATATTTTTAGGCAAAGAAAACCCAATATTAGGCGGCGGAACCCAATGCCATGTTTGTATTAAATAACAAAAATAAATATAAAAAAACACATTTTTCATTTAACAGGTTGCCTAGTATGTCTGGCCGGAGTGATATTCTGCCAACGTCGCGGATCTCTGCCCTGGAACAAAACGCCGCGAGTTCCGTCAAGTCCTCACTATATAACTAAACAGAATAGTTATGTTACTGTACCTCTGAAGGAAGTGGTGAGTTTCCTTTTGAATTGTTAATTTTGTTGGTGATAAACTAAACATTTTTGCTATGTAAATCTATATATACAAAAGGACATGTTTTGACTGACTGAGGTAAGATGCACACACAGCCGTAACCGCTAATAGTAGAAACGTGGAATATGGACAGATATTTGTTTTCATAATCTGGACATCCACTAAGGGATTTATAAAATTTGAAATTCAGACTTTTAAAAGTATTTCATTGACCACGTGTTTCATGGTTTTTTAGAATTCACCCTCTAATGGTGCAAATAAGGGGTTGAAAGTTTGTATGGAAAAATCTTTAAATCGCAACCGATTTTTATAAAAAAATAAATTCACACTGTTTAAAATATTTTATTGAACACGTGTTTCGTAGTTTTTTTTTTAAATCACCCCTAAGGGTGCAAATAAGCGGGCGAAGCCGCGCGCGGCCACTAGTAATATACATATATTTACGAATTTTTGAAATATAAATTTCTTAAATATTGATTATCAACTTCTAGTAGATTTTGAATACATTTTTCATAGTAATTAATATCTCTTTATTATTCTAGTTGCAATACTAAATTTGTTTTTATTAATCGACGAATGGAGATATCACTTTATTTATTACGACAGTATACAGGTAGGACCATACCTGCTGTTTATTAATAATTGTGTAGGTATTATTAGTATAATCACTACATCATTCATATATTATTAAAAATTGAAAAAAAAATATTTTTGTAACATTTATTTTTATAACATTTATTTTTATGAAATTTAGAATATGGATGTTTCTTTTATATGTTATAAACACACATTATTTCTTTCAAAACATAAAGCCAACTTAAATTGGGCGGAAAAAATAAGAAATTCAGAGAGAATTCTTATACAAGTTTCGTCGTTTCACACTATTTGCTTCTTTAAATCTATTTGGAGTCGAACAAATATAACTGTTCTCAAGTTTGTTATATCAATACGTTTTAGGACAAAGTTTCCTAGCGTGTCCAGTAAATGGTCGAACTTAGATACTTTATGTTTTTACTGTTATTAAATGTTAAATGACCGTCTGCTGTGCATTGTTACAGGTCACAGATTCGATATAAATGTGATTTTTTTAGATTTTATATTGACTTATTGGTCTGTATTTTAAAATGTTCAGAAAAAAAAGCTTGTGGAAAGTAGCTAAAATCAAATAAATAAATCAGCTTCACGTTGTATCCTGCACACAGCAGGGTAGGCAGAGGTAACCTAGTGTAAGTCACTCCGTTTCCCACTTTCTGCCGAATTCTAGAGGCATTGCGTGTTTAGTGGCAGAACTCAACGCCGCGCTTCGCCTTGACACCAGAGCGAAGAAATGGAAATATAAATTTAAATAAATATTTCATCTCCTCGAGTGGGGATCGAACCTACAACCAGCCGGTTTTAGTCATACTTTTTACCGCTGCGCCACGTCTGACCTCAAAGAAGCTCAAAATTTCTAAATAAAATATAAACACATTTTCTGAATGTGAAATGCAAAATATTATTTTAAAGTTTTATACTTTCCTCTATATTGTATGATATTGTATATTTTTTTACTTCTTTACTACTCCCCATTTAACGTTTTACTAAAATAGTATGAAATATAAGAAACACGAACACTAAAATAATTATTTCTTACAGCCGCGTAAAGCGAAACGTCAGCCATCGTTTTCCGGTATCGGCAACTCTAGCGGTATTCTCCTCTCAAAAAGCAATAATATCGCGAACGCCAATCACAACAACACTATGACGACACCAAAGTTGTATCCGAAGGCCATTGCCAACGAATACGACTCTATGGGCACACTGCGGAGACATTCCAACCAGCCCAATAATAAAACTAATCTTGATATGGAAGAGGATAAATTCTATTGAAGATTTCGCTTTGTTTTTAGTGATTTATATACATTTTAATGGAAACTCTTTAACCGGATTATTGGCGTATATTTTAGTGTTATGCTTTTTTTAGAAATCCAACGTTTTGATCCTGATTTTCCTTCCTATTAATCTGGTTAAATAGTTTCTTTCAAATATTTTGGGAAGAATTCCAGTTCGGAAAACCTTTAAAATGAAAAGTAAGATATTTATACACATTGTATGAGAAATCAAGGATTATATACAACCTTTTTTAATATACAAAAGATGAAACAATTTTAACACCTGCAGTGTTGTTTCAGCTTCAGCTTTGTTAAAAACACAAAAATGGCATAAAGTGAACTTATAAGCTTTTTGATATATTTTTCTATGTGAGATTAGCGGTTTTTGTGATTATAATGTATGCAACTAATATTAAATATTTTTTTAAAGCTACACTTACAAATTAAATAAAGTCAAACTAATTATTTTTGACATTCAAAAAATATTATAGACAATATCCTCAAAAGAACCATTTTAAGTCTTGTTTTTGCATAGGTATTTCTAGAGACTAGCCTTTGTTAGGCAATCTAACTTTATCGTAATGAGATCTTTGCTATATAAATTCAGATACACTGAGATAAAACTTACAGGGTACTTTATGTTTAGTAGTATTTTTATGTCTTTATCTTTAAATTTAGAAGAGATTTTCTATTTTATAAAAAAGGTAATCATTTGTTTTTTTTTTTTAAATATAAATACTGTTTCAAAACATGCTAACAACAATTTATTATATTTATCTTTATTTGGACTTATCTGAATAGAATTTATACGAAAAGTTATTTCAGATTGCATTAACTGAATCCCTTTGGATTTCATAGAAATATATCTGTTTCTCTGTAATGTGATACATCATGTGGAGTGAAGGGTGTTTAGAATATATGGACTGTTGGGAATGTGTTATATTACGATTTATATTTCGAAGTTTTCAAGGTTTCTTACTAACTTTTTGTCGATATTCTTCTCTAATAACCCAAGAAAGGTATTTAGTAAAAATAAAGAACTCAATTATACATCAATTCGACTGTGTGTTAGTCTGTAACTTACTAAAAGAGAATTAGAATATCTTATTCATTGAGAGATATTTTATAAGAATAAGCTTACAAGTTGCGTCATATTTGTCTGAACTCTTGAGATCTAATTTGACAGCTTATCTGAAGAAAAAAAGTATTGATTATTTTTATTCCAGTTTTGCTAATTCTGAACAAGATTAAACGATACTACGTCAAACATCGCAAGTTAAAAATAAAATTAAACGTTCGAGGGAGTTTCTATATAGAAGCACCTTGAACATCCATCAGCTTTAATATGTTATTGAAAAACCACTTTTGACCTTTTAAATGACGTATTCACATCGTATCAATAGCCTACCATTTTTAGATTAGATAGGATTTATTTATACGTAGGACTTATTTATATCATTACGATACGGTCATTCTTTTGTTGAGTTCTTTAGCCAATTTATGAGAGATTTCTATTTATATTACTTTTTAAATTAGGATTTTGTATTAAGAAAAAAAAATTAAGGTCTACAAATAAGATTGAACTTGATTTGTTTAGTAATTTTTATTTCAATTCCAAATATTTACACTATTTTGAAATACATACATACTCTGCTCTAGAATAGGTCTATTCTCTCTCTAATTCTCTCCAAGATGAAATGTATTGGGTTTTTTGAAATACAAGGAAAATTATAACTTTATTTCGAATAATAATAACCTTACTTACTATCTAGTACTTATACAGCAATACCTAGAAATAGATAATCTCATTAAGTACGCTTCAGTCTCTTGGTGATACTCCAACATTGGGTTTCCATGTACGTTTTAATTAGTAGTGTAACACTGGATTGATAGTGGATACATTACATTTGTTTTTATATTTAATATAATAATAATATTTGTTTTTATATATTGAGGCTAGTCGTGGGGCAGCGGCACAAAGTGTGACTGTAAGCCGACTGGTTGTGGTATCGATCCCCACTCGAGGAGATGAAATATTTACTTAAATTTATATTTCCATTTCTTCGCTCTGGTGTCGAGGCAAAGCGCGTTCTAGTTCTGCCACTCAACACGCAATGCCTCCAGAATTTGGCAGAAAGTGGGGAACGGAGTGTCTTAACACGAGGTTCCCTCTGCCTACCCTGCTGTGTGCGGGATACAGCGTGAAGCAGATTTTAATTTTAATTTTTTTAATAATAATGTTTTATTACTTGACTGATTTCAAATAAAGCAATTTTTCGATTTCTAGAAAACTATGAACAATGATTTCTGTGCAAAAAAATCATAAGTAGACATCTAAGAGAGCTACTTTTTTTGTCAACAAACTCGTTTTCATTCAACAGAATAAATATTCTATTCTAACAATGAAGTTTTTTAAAAATATTGCTAATTCAGAAAAAAAAAATAAGCCGATAAACTAAAAGCTTTTAAAAGAAAATGGTTCTTGAATCCTTAATAGTACTTGGGCTTAATTACTTTTCTATCCTTTCTTTTTAGAATTTTTAAATACAAGATTTGATATTATTGAGGTATTGTCTATAATATTTTTGGAGTGTAGATATATATTTTTTTGTGATAAAATGAGTGTAGATAGTAAGATCGTTGTGAAATGGTCATGTGTTTATTTATTTGGCCAACAGTGTTAAAGTGTGCCAGTCCACATATTTCTCACTCCAAAGTTTGGACAATTAGACATAGCTGAATATAACTTATAGTTATAACAATATAACACCTTAAAGTACCAAGAATTATAAATATATTGAAATTCCTTTTCTTGTGTCAACTTCATATACTATTAAATAAGGCAAAGATTTTATATGAGGATTCAAAATATTTATAATTGAATATTTTCTTTGTATACATTTTTTCTTATATTGATCGCGCCATGTAGTAACTTCTACGTAGTTAATAGAACCAGTGCCATGGTAATAAGTATAATGTATAGTATTTTATAGTTGTACGTAGAATTAATTAAAATTAAATATATTATATTTCAAATGAATTTGTGCCATGTAAATAAGAATATAGAATAGTGCCTAAATATCAATACGGCAGTACAAACAGCGTTGCCTTCGCTATACATACAAACATACATACATATAAAAATATATTAAAACATACAATAATTATGTATACATATATATTTCTATTATAAATAAATAAAGAATATTAAAGTGTTGAATGAGTTTCGACATGCCGTCTTGACTCATGTTGAGTCCAGTTGTTGTAATTTAGAATAGATTAAATTTTTGTATTTTTATATTGTTAAATGTAATATTGTTTATGAGACGATGTATTTATTAATTTTAGTTTGCTGTCAACGTCAAAGAGAAAATAGATTCTTATTTATGTTTTTAAAATGAGTGATTCTTTAACATGTTCTTTTAAAATTTATATATAACTTACTTTAAATATATTTATAATATACAGATTCAATTTAATGAGAATTAATAATTAATTTTTATATTAATATACTAAATATGCTATTTTTTTTTATATTTTCTTTTTGTGTTCAGTGGCTATGAAATTGAAAATATCATTTTCAAAGTAGATCGACATAATAGATTTAAATGTTAAAAGTTTAGCAAATAAAATAAAATTTAATATCGTTGGTGAAGTTCTGACCTTGGCTAAATTCAAAAGTTCAAAGTTTTCTTTTTAAAGTTTAACTCTGTTTGAAATAGAATTATACAATGTTTTCAAATAAAATTTTTAAATAAATATATTTTTAAATAAAAAAAATGGTCTAAAATTCCAAAATTCAATTTGTATTTTGCAACCTTAGTATAAACTTATCGTTCTGTTTCTTAGGCCATTTTTTAATAGAAAAAAAACTAATAATCTTTGAAATAGAACTTCATTTACGATATACAGTTAAAAATTATACAAAATATATATTTATACTGTATAAAAAAAGAATCTATATATTTTGTTATTGTGTTTTAGAGGCTTTCTCCTATAAACTCACCGATTGTATTCTACATTTATAAGTTTTTTTTCATGTAATTCATTTCACTATTCACATCATATGTACATATATTTAAATTCCACCACAACCATTTAATAAGAGACATATCAAGAGATTTTATTCTTGAATTTGTAGAAATATTTCTTATAATTTGGGCGATGCTAGTATTTTTATACAATTTTTAATGAGTAATTAGACAAATATCAATGCTTAAAGCAATGATAATAAATGAAATAAATGATTTAAAGTAAAACTGTTGAATTAGATGCTGTAAATTGTTATACGCTGACTACTTAACAATAAAGACTGTCTTATAAACTGGTTTTTTATTTTAAATATAATCCTATAGTTTATAACAGTTTTTTAAATTGGTTTTCCACCCTTAGGGAAGATAATAAATATTTATATAGAAAACGTGTAATTTTTTTTGAACGTAGCGGGATCTAACCCGCGCCTCATGGTTGCTATCGAATATGAAACTTTAAATTAAAATACATTAAATGATTCTTATAGCAGAGGCATTTGAAAGTATATCTTATAAATATGGACTTTATTTTGTGTATATTCTGAAGTTTAATTGTTGTAGTTTCTCGCTCTATCTCGGATATAACAGGGTACGCAAAAGTAATAAGTAAAGACACTTAGTTTTTCACTTTCCACTTGTTGCACCAGAGCGAAAAAATGAAAATATTAAATATTGCACTCCCTCGAGTGAGAATCGAACCAATAACCTATACCGCGTTTAGTCACACGATTGTGCCCCTGCGCCACGGTAGGTCTCTTACGAGGATATATTGAAAACTTTAATGTAAATATATCGTGAGTTTCTACTTACATGCCTACAGGTACACCGAAAGCTAACTCGAATAAATATAGATAGAGATAGAGATACATAGATACTAATTCAAAATTAAGCTTTCAGTGTTCAACATCAATCAGTTTGTTTATCAAACTGATACAATTTACAACCCAAATAAATTTATTAAAGCATTTAATTAAAACATATTGTCAATAAATTTAGAGTACCCTCATACATGTTCATACGATGTCAGACGAACACGGCGTACATACATTATATTATGAATGATTAGGATGAGTAAACAAACATGTTTTGACGTTATTACGGCATTGGTACGTAATGGTTACAGGTTCAAATTTCAAATGGCATCTGTATTTTTTTTATTTTTCACGCTGCAATCCTAGCGGCGTGGAGCAGAGAGAACGGTGCGAAAAACGGTAGGGTTTTATAGACGAGACTAGTATAAATATATATTCTGTGAATTATACTTTCTTTTAAATTAGAGAGGCTCTCTAAATTAGCTCTTGGTATCACGAGGCGCGGTCCCGTTGTAAATTTAAATTTAATTTATTTTGAAAAATAATTTTCTATTCTTAATGTGGATGCACTTAATAGAATGTAGGACTACATACAATCATATTGGCATAACCGAAATAAAAAAAAAGTTTTCACCCGAACGAGAATTGCGTTTGACAAAAGTTCTGCAAGGATTCTTAAAATTACTTTTAATGTAACTGAGAAAATATTAGGTTTTATAAATATAATAATAGTAACCGACAATTTTCTTTATCTTTATCACATTCACTTAGTAACCAGTCAGACTTGGCTTCCATTTAAAATTTCAAATGGTTCTAAACGTGCTTTGCCAGCAATTTTTATCTAGAAATTAAATAAATGTTTTACATTTAATCCTATATTTTATGCATTTGAATATTCGTACCTCCAGAACTTGGCGGAAAGTGGGGAACGGAGTGTCTTAACACTATGTTCCCTCTGCCTACCCTGCTGTGTGCGGGATACAGGGTGAAGTGCGGGATACAGAATATAAATGTAAATAAATATTTCAACTCCTCGAGTGGGGATCGAACCCACAAACAGTCGATTTATAGGCACACTTTGTGCCTCTGCGCCATGATTTGCCTCAAAGAAAAAGAAGTGATGTGTGGAATTAAAATTAAATAATCTCCTGTAGTATAGCTAAGGTCTCTTTAGTTTCACCAGCTGAAGTATTGGAAAAACACGCAACTTTTTTCAGTGTAAAAGGTTAAAAGATTCTTTAGCCATGTTGGTATCCTCTTTGACCAATTTTCAGCATAATTTTCATATGAAGATATTTACAATCAATGTTTGTGACTGAAATAAATATACTATTACTACTTGCTTGCGAAGAATTGGAAATATAAATTTAAGTAAATATTTCATCTTCTCGAGGAGGATCGAACCCACACTGGCCTCGTGATCATTAGATACTATGGTTGGTAAAATTAAACAAATATAATATTCACACACTTATATCTATTTAAACGAATGTTTAAATGCATAAAATACTCTTGGTATTTAAAATAAAGTTTCATGTAGAATACGACAGTTTCGTTTTCTTTCTTTTTAGGTGTGGTTAGCAGCAGAATTGTATGGTATTTTATTTTGGTAAGGTTGGCAAAATGAATTTAATAATAACAATAACAAAATAAGCTTACATAAAATATTCAATGCTCATTTGAATATTAATTGAATCTTCATAAATTATAATTATTTTAAGCTTGACTTGAGAAGCAACAACAAAATACACTTTAGTATTAAAATTTCCACTTACAAATCCGGTAGAGACGAGTTAAGATTACATTTAATTATAATTTTCTTGGTGATTTACCGTTTCCATCATCACAATATAATAGCTTTGAAATATGAAACAGCGGAATATGGAGAAATGTCATGTCAAAAAATGAAGACTTTTTTAGCATCATGCTGTATCACGTATATATAACATGGTAAACAGCGGGAACCTAGTGCCAAGACACTCCATTCTTCACTTTTCGTCGAATTTTTAAGGCTATGCGTGTTGAATGGTGAAACGAACGAACGGTGATGAACGCCGCGCTTTGCCTCAACACTTAAGTGAAATGAAAATATATATTTATATATAAATATTTTATTTCCTCGAATCGGGTTCGAACCCACAGCCTATTGCGTTTAAAGTCACATTTTGTGCCTCTGTGCAACTTGGAAAAGTTATTTCAATAAGGTATTTGTTTTATTAATGGCAGTCGTATCACGTTTAATGTTCTGTAAAGAATTTATAGAATGTATAGAAATAGAAACAATGTAGCTCTTTGCTGTACATTCTATTAGGTAAAGGTCAAGCAACGGTAGGAAATAGCAACAAATTAATCTTGTTTACTTTAGATATATTACTGTTGTATATTTTAGTGATGCAGGGGCACAAAGCATGACTGTAAACGAAACAGGTTTTGGGTTCGATTCCCACTCGAGGAAATGAAAAATTTAGTCGAAGCAAGTGGGGCGTTGAACCACTCAACACGAAATGTCTCCAGAATTCGGCGAAGTCAAATAATTTTATTGAAAATAAGAAGTTACATGCTTCATTTTTTGAACGTCAAATAATTTACCACCAGTTTACTAAAGTTAATGCGACTTAAATCGACTGGTATCTTTACAAAAAATGTATTTTCCATATTACATAATAAGCAATACATACCTTTACTGTTGGTTATATGCATATTCAACAGGTACTCATATTAATATCTGAAGTAATGAGCTCATAAAGCTCAAACGCCGTAATGCGGTACTATATCTACCTATATATAATTCACAACAAAATGTTTGATGCTGTGTGAAAAGTGTAGAGACAGATTGCACATGAAAAAGATAAAAGACTGTTAGTGATTTATATAAGAAGTTAGTTATTTTTAACATTTTTAAAGTGTTATTCCACACTTTGAGGCCAGTCGTGGCGCAGCGGCACAAAATGTGACTGTAAAATCGACTGGTTGTGGGTTCGATCCCCATTCGAGGAGATGAAATATTTACTTAAATTTATATTTCCATTTCTTCGCTCTAGTGTCGGGGCGAAGCGCGGCGTTGAGTTCTGCCGCTCAATACGCAATGCCTCCAGAATTCGGCAGAAAGTGGGGAACGGAGTGTCTTAACACTAGGTTCCCTCTGCCTACCCTGCTGTGTGCGGGATACAGCGTGAAGCTGATATTCCACACTTGTTATTCAAGCGGGGTAATGTGATCGTATAAGAGTTTCGGTCTTTCCATCTGAGGCACGAAACCCTAAAAATAAAAAAAACTTGAGACATTTATTTATTAAAAGATCCTAACTAAGTAAAATTTGTATTTTAACTTCCACAAAATAAATACGTACTTTAACCAGCGACTGTAATCAAAGGAAAGGGCAAAGTAAACAGTTTAACCGAAGTATACTAAGTCTAGACAACGCGCTATAAAGGCGTATCCGACATTACTATCTATATCTATTAAGTATCTGGCTGTAAAAAAGTTAAGCTTCTCAAAAGATGTGATTTTTTAAACTTGATTTTTGTCTTTGATGTGTGTATAAAAATGTTTACAAAATTTTCATAAATAACCAGTAAATTAACATTACCACATCGACTTTTTTCCGATACAAAAAGTTATGCTGATAAGATGTTTTTTTTAGTTTCACGCTGTATTCCTCAAACAGTAGGCAGAGGAAACCTGGGAAGCTAGTGTTAAGACACTCCGGTCCCATAAAGACATTTGTGATCCCAACTTTCAGCCGAATTTTGGAGGAATTGCTTGTTGAGTGGCGGAACGCATTGCCGCGCTTTGCCTTAACACCAGAGCTAGGAAATGAAATATTTAATATTTCATTTCCTTAAGCAAGAATGGAACCCACAGCCTGTGCTTTAACAGACGTGGACTTGTTCCCTGCGCCAAGACTGACCACATGGGCATTAAAATGTTGTGTATTGACTTAGACGCTTGGTATCCACCAAGCCCACGGATTTTCACATGATGGAAATATTTCACCACTATTTTAGATATGCAAAGTGTATTTCTATCGAAGAGAGTGGTTGTTTATCAAACGACTTCATAACCTTAAATTTAGGTATGAAAAGTGTATTTTTATCGAAGATAGTGACTGTTCATTAAACTAATTTTTAACAACCAGCTTTTTACAATATTATGATGATTAATGCGAATAAGTTATAAAAAACTTAATTAAACTTAAATTTGAGAATGTTTTCAAACTAGCTGCTAGTACTTCTCATAGCAGCGTTCACATAAAGATATTTTACAACGCAGACGGGGATTTATTACAACATAAAACGACGTGCCCAGCCCAGTACCCAGTCCAGTGCCAGTTACTCCGTAGATACATCTCATTCAACTTATCTTATGTATGGGTGCAATATTATACCGCATCTTTTTCCTTCTTGTTAATGTTTAGGATCAATCGAAGGGCTTGTGCACGTATGCGATACTGGCCTATAAGTTCGTGTCATTTTTCGCGGAGCCAAAAGGAATAGAGGCCGTCGTGGCCCAGGGGTGCAAGGGTGTGACAGTAACTCGACGGCGGCGGGTTCAATCCCGATCGAGGGAATAAATTATTATTTCATACTTTAATCATATCTTTGTTTTAAAAAAAATCGGCGAAAAGTGGGGAACGGAGTCTCTTAACATTAGGTTCCCTCTATCTACCCTGCTGTTAACGAGATACAACATGGAGTTGATTTATTTTTATTCAAAGGGAATTTTTTGCTCAATTATACATGTGTATATTTGGTTTTGTCACATATATGTAAATTGAAAGAAAAGTAAAATACTCTTTATTATACGAGTAGACCAGAAATAAATATGTTATATATTATCACATAATAATAAATACAAAAGGCGGCCTTATCGTCAAATGAGCTACTCTCTTTCTCCTCCAGAACCTTTGGGTAGGGGAGGAAATTTTTTGTTAGCATTCTTTTAAAAGCTTTGAACCTTTTGGATTGTTTCATTGATAAAGATAAGGAATTTCATAGGCGGATGGATTTGATACAGGAGAAATTTGTATAGAAGGAAAAAGAGTGGTGAGGGATGTCCACAGTTAATACCCTCAGGGACACAATGACCTGTGAAAGACTTAGCACTTTTTGTTTGTTTATAATAACTATGTTTAATTTGTAGATTTTCTCAATTGTTATTTATATGAATGTCCATTCTATTAAAGAGCAAACACTTTTATCAATAGAAATAATATTTAAAGCAAATAGAAAAAAATATATTTTAATATTATTTGATTACTGTGAAATGCTTTGTATACGCCTGGGAGTAGCTACCTCTGTAACGTTTGGTAGGTAATGGAATTCTCAAACGAAGTTGTCCCTTAAGCTCTCCAGTCTGGTTATAAGGAGTGTTCCCTGGAGTCTAATATGAGAGCATGCGACATTAAAATATATTTTACTATTTGTTTGTATCACATTCTTTAACATGTAAATTTAAATTTATTTTTTATAGGTAAACTGTTTATTATCGTAAAAATAACGTACTCAAGTAGGTGTGTATATTTTATTAAATCGATAGAGATATAAGTAAGTATACATTCTCGTATTCTCTATGTACATAAAAATACCTTCCTATAAGGTAGAGAAATCTAACAGTGTAAGATAGGAGGTCTGTTCCGTTTAGTATTTTTTTTGGGTTTCATACCTGAAAAGGAAAAAACTAAACCCTTATAGGATCGCTTTGTAGTCTGTCTGTCCGTCTGTCAAGGCCATGTGTCCCTAGAATGCGTGGAGGTTAATTTCAGCTTGATATTAAGATCATATGTGTAGATCTGCGGTCCCTTGTAGCACAGAAAAAATTAGGCTTTTCAGTAATCGGTTCTCACATTCTCCATGTACATAAAAATACCTATGGAAGGTATAAGGTAGAGAAATCTAACAGTGTAAGAGGAGGAGGAGGAGTTCTGTTCTGCTTAGTATTTTTTTCACTTAGTTGACACTCAGAGATGCACTCAGTACCACTTTCTGCCGAATTCTAAAGGTATTGCGTGCTGAGTGGCGGAACTCAACGCTGCGCTTTGCTTCGACACCAGAGCGAAGAAGTGGAAATATAAATGTAAATAAATATTTCATTTCCTTGAGTGGGGATCGAACCCACAACCAGTCGCGTTTACAGTGACTCTAAATGCGATAGGTTGTGGTTCGATTACCACTCGATTTCGACTATTTAATATTTTAATTTTCATCGTTCAGGTGTCGCGGCAAACGTAGACTAGCGACGTTGAGTTCCGCTAATACACACGCAGTGCCTCTAGAATCAGGCGGGTCCCTCTGTCTACCTTGCTGTGTGCTAGACAGCGTGAAACTAAAAACAAAAATTTAATTCTTTAAAATATCCATGGCGATAACAGATGCAAATTTCAATTAAAAAGCAATTACAGATCAAAGAGTATAACTAGTGAAATAAAATTACTTTTACAGTTACAACATGTCAAAAACAAAACAAACAAACACAAAATGTTTTTGAATTATTGAAAATTAAATTTCAGTGGAAATTTAATAATAGATCTGCAATAATAACGGTTCAAGACACTGTTTAGTTTCCGTATTTGAGATACAATATTTAAGGGACGTCAGCTCACAGGAGGGATCTAAGTTACCTCTCTTCTGTTTATGTCTCGGTACCGCAAAATGAATTTTAAACAACATTTAATCAAATCAAAACTCATTTGTGTACATATTTGCTTCAGAAACTGGATAGTTTTACAATTAAATTACATTACATTTTAATGTGTTTAAGTAGGATTTGTTATATTGAATTGTTATTAAAGTAAAAATATGTATATACTTTTTTTATTTTTGCAGTTACTTAATTTTATTTTTGAATATCAATGAAATTTGATGTAAAAATTACTTTAGTAAATTATGATATTAATAAATAATATTTTTTAAATTAAAATAATTATCTAAAAATTTCATATGAAAAAACGAACGTAGACAAATCACTAATTACACTTTTCTCGAACAACGAACAAAAATATTAAAGAAATATTTCTTGCTTTATAATGTACTAACTGAAATGAATTAGGAAAACCATCATAGTTACTAACAAAATATAATTGTTATAAAGTAAAGTAAAAAAAACTGTAGACTTTTTCCATGTTTTCTATAATGTGATATTTTATTTCATAATCAGCTTCTTTCTGGGATACAGCAGCACACAGCAGAGTAGGCAGAGGGAACCTAGTGTTAAGACACTCCGTTCCCCACTTTCTGCCGAATTCTGTAGGCATTGCGTGTTCAGTGGCAGAACTTAACACCGCGCTTCAACCTCAACACCAGAGCGAAGAAATGGAAATATACAGAACCCACAACCGTCGCGTTTACAGTCACATCTTTCTGAAACAGTGCCACCACCACCCTAATAAACATCTATTATATATATATATATATATATATATATATATATATATATATATATATATATATATATATATATATATATATATATATATATATATATATATATATATATATATATATATATATATATATATATATATATATATA
>JAATLQ010026814.1:49452-75245 GCA_013421005.1 Heliconius erato x Heliconius himera
CAATGCCTCCAGAAATCGGCAGAAAGTGGGGAACGGAGTGTCTTAACACTAGGTTCCCTCTGCCTACCCTGCTGTGTGCGGGATACAGCGTGAAGCTAAAAAAAAAAAAATATTAAAAAAAAACATTACTTTTTAATAAGGATTATTAAATTGTTTTTATTTAATAGTGCATTGTTATTATTTAGCATAATTTTCACTATTACATATCATAATATAAGACTGTCTCTTTCATAACTTCTGGTGGCTCTTTCAATACCGAAATGTTATGAAAGAGCCAAATGACACATTTTTTTTAAATGAATATTTTATTGCTTTTTTAATGTATTTAAAGCTTATTTCGTATGAAATTATCTAGTTTAATAAATGAATAATAATTTGAGAGAAAAAAACTTAATTTCTTTAATTAAAAGTATACTTTTTTGCTTCGTTTAGTAAACTGGCTCTTTCATGCCACCTCTCCCTTACATCCTGCACACTGGAGTGAAGCTGATTTAATTTTGTGTTTTTTTTACTTTTACTTATTTTGTTTGTTTATTTTACTTTTATTACTCAAGTATCTTTTCTAAAATTTTGAATTTAATTTCTGTTACTTATGTCTATTTATTATTCTTTTCACTTACTTTTTTGCTTACTTTGATAGTTTGGGCTTATTTTATTATATTTATGTATATACTCTTAATGAATATTCGTTTAGTTCAAGCGGGCAAAGTCACGCACATCCATTAGTAAATCAATATAATGAATAAAATTTTATTTTATTTAAATCTTAATTATAATCTTAGAACTGTTACGGCTGAATTCTCAAATATACAATAATATAATAAAACGACTCGAAATCGAAATGTCTATAAAACTATAAAACATTACTCTAAACAGCATAAACTTAACTAATAGTATTAATATTATAATATTGACTGAAAACTTCGTACTTTATCCATTATTTTAGTTTCGTAGCTATATTTGTTTGGCTGACGGCCAAGACTCAGCATGAACTCTATAGTTCATTGACCTTAACCTTTATAAATCACAGTATATTATCACATACAACTACCTGAATAGAATTCTTCTACTAGTAATCTCTTATGTGTGGAAAAATATGTTTTTCAGTCCCGAATAGTTCGTGCTTGAAACTGAGTTTAAATTTATGTTTCAAGATAAATTCACTTTATTATTTATTGCATAGAATTTATAAATTGTTAGAATTTGGCAAACGCTTGCGATCGTTATTACGAATGGACATTTTAATAAAGGAAAATATAGGGTGTTGTTAAAATTAAAGACCTCGTAAAGTAGAAACCCGCCGTCGCGTTAGAAAATGTGTGGCAAAGTGGGTTCAAGTTCAAATCGAGAGACTGTGAATATTCAGAATTACTAAGATACAAATAAAAGTATATAAAATGTAGACTAACAATAAATAGTGGAGAGCGGAGTGTCTTAAAACTAGGCTTCTTCTACATACGGGATACAGTGTGAAGCTGAAAAAATGCAAATAAATTTATGAGAAAAAAATATTTATTTCTCGAATCATTTGGATAATTTGTCACAGATTATAATATTTTATATTTTAAAAATTAAATCAGCTTCACGCTGTATCCCGCACACATCAGGGTAGGCAGACGGAACCTAGTGTTAAGTCACTCCATTCCTTACTTTCCACCGAGATCTGGAGGCATTACATATTGAGTGGCGGAACTCAACGCAGCGCTTTGCCTCGACACCAGAGCGAAAAATTGAAAATATAAATGTTAATGAATATTTCATTTCCTCGCCCCGCAGGGGGCGCCCTTACAGTCGTCGACCCCTCTCAAGCAGCCAGGTAGTGCTTGCATTTCTTCTGGGACAGAGTCCCCTTTTCCCTACCCACCCGGTGTCGCTGTAAAGGCCAATAGGGCTAACAGCATTAAACTCAAGTTCGAAAAAAAAAAATCATTTCCTCGAGTGGGGATCGAACCCACAACCAGTTGATTTTACAGTCACACTTTTGTGCCACTGCGCCACGACTGGCCTCTATAAAATTATAACTAGGTACATATGATGTTTTGTTTATTTTCTTATTCAATTAAAAAAACTTATTTCGTATTCCTGTAAAGGGAATATAGAATCTGATGACGTATTTTCGTTCTCCTGTTTCCGTTTAGAAATTTAATATTCTGCAGAGCCACTTTTACGCCGGATTTTGTTTTATCGAAACTTAAAAAGCAATCGATTGCAATCGCCTAAAAGTAGAAAACGAAAGTGATAAATTTCTCTATTCTTATATATTTAGAAAGCAAACGAAAATATAATACGTGATCAAACGCGATTCGTTACATTTCATCTTGATACTATTTCGATGACATCTAGGTCAGATTTTCAATGGGATTCAGCTCTAGAGATTAATTTTTAATCATGTACATATACGTGTAAGTGTGTGTGTGTGTGTGTGTGTGAAAGAGATACAGAGTGATTAAAGCGTGATATACGTATTATGAAAATGTTTATATTGTATAGCTTTTTCATATATTTATTTAAATACGAATTCGTTGTATATGACATTATCGTATAACTTTAAATGATAATCTTGCATTTCAAAAGTACATCTTTTAAATAAAAACGGTATAGTATATACCGTCTTCTTTCTTTTTTCCTTATTCTTTTCGTTGTACCTACATTAAAAATAATCTCGCAACTAAAAAATAAATCTTTTCAAAAAAAATATACCTAGTTTCTACCGGGTTTATTTTATTACTTATACATATATGTATATATGTATACTCGTATGTTATAGTAACAATTATTTGCTCAAGAAAAAATATTTTTTCAATAGTAAAAGTCTACTCTACTTTTATCAATATAAGGCCAGCATTTAACAGTACTACTGAATTATTTAATAATTTATCCCACTGTTAGTGCTTATAAATATATGCTATTATAACTAAATAATATTATTATAAACCATTTGACCAATTGGAAACACCATTGTGAGACCACAAATACGTTATGTCGTTGTGCCTCACCGCGCTTCGTTTTTAAATTATATTACTTTTAGGAAACTGTATTACTTGGGAAATTGTAATCTATTAGATTAATAAAAATACGATTAATATGAATATATCCTTATATTTCTGTAGTACTAAAAGTACTCGTTATTAATTAGCATCGATTTTGGCTTCTCAGGGAAAGTGTGCGCGGGTAAGTACAATAACGTGTAGCCGATTACGGACCCATATAAATATACGCAGCAACAAATTATAAATTTGTTCAAAATTGCTATTGGATACACGTACTTAAAGAAATATTGATTATTTTTAGGTAATATAAGTAAAAGAAGTTTAATTTTATTGCCGTAATAGAAGCGTGCAGTTACTCGAATTACGCCTACGTGCCCCAAAGGTGTACGCACACTTACCCACAATATGGGTCAAGCTTGTTCGTTTGTTTTTTTTTAAAAATTAAGAAATATACTGTCTTTGTATATTTTGATTTATAAAATAAAAAATGCATATGTCGAAATAATATTTTTATTTCCGTAATATCACTATTCTATTGCACAGTGCTACTTTAAAGGGGAAAGGGCGCCAATTTGAACCGAACGATTCCATATGTTATTTAGCATGCGTCATCAACATTGCCAATGAACTATAGGTACTATAAGTGACTGTAACCAAAATAAATAGGAATGAATACATTAAAAAAAAATTACATCAGCTTCACGCTGTATCCCCGCACACAGCAGGGTAGGCAGAGGGAACCTAGTGTTAAGATACACCGTTCCCCATTTTTTGCCGAATTCTGAAGGTAATTCGTGCGCGCTTAACCTCGACACCAGAGCGAAGAAATGAAAATACAAATTTAAGTAAATATTTCATCTCCTCGAGTGGGGATCGAACCCACAACCAGTCGGTTTTACAGTCACACCTCGTCCACTAATTTCATTTCCCCCGAATGGAACTAGCCTACAACCGTTATATTAACAATCCCAAACTTGTGCTACTGTGCCACGATAGCCTCAAATATTAATTATTTTGGATATAAACAAAAAAATAGTTTCATATACATTTTATTTTACAATTTTCAATCGAGACGAAACTATTGGAGGCAGTTCAATTATAAGTTTCCATTACACGTAGAAACTTTAGCACTAAACGTTATATTGAAAGTTATTAAATTTTACAAACTTGTATCAACTTATACAATTATTTTACAAGAAAATGGTGTGAGTGATGTAGTTTTTATTAAAAATATTGAGTTTTTAATTCTTTTTTTGATTTTGGTAAAGTTTTATTTATTTTGTTTAAGTCACTTTTAGAGTTTCGTACCTCAAATGGTAAAAACGGAATCGTTGTATTTATTATCACTTTGCTGTTCGTCTCTCCGACCATTTATTATGAGATTGCGTGGAGATGTCAAGCTGAAATTAATATCAAATATTCAGATCTATGATCTTTTTTTAATATGATTAGCATTTATAAATTTATTTAATAGTAATCAAAACTGGTTTAATAGTAATCATATTCGAAATAGGGTATCTCCCGTGGACCTTCAGTTATGAAATTTGGCACGAAGTCAGAATTTACAATAAAAATAAAAGGAAAAGTAAAAAACATAACCAATTAACTGCACTCAAAACACGTATATTTATACAAAGGAACGTAGAACGTTCAAAATATAAATGTTCTCTTTAAATTTTAAAAAGAAACCAAAAACAACAACTTTAAGAACCTATCAAGAATAAAAAAAAAGGCACCGACGACAAAAGCCTGCGGCATCTAACAATTTATAAAAAAACACAGTTTAGAGATTGTACTTCCCGTTAACCTACAATTCTGAAATTGATACGAAAGCCTCATTGGGTGAGTCCGTTCTAATTTAAATAATAGTATACATAACATGCATAGATAAATCTCATTTTATGTAAATAGATTCTATAGTTCTTCATTGAAATCAAGGAATATTTCTGTAGAAGATATTTTGTTTTTATATTCACATTTCATTTAAAGTTGTGAAAATGGAATTGATTAGGTGAAATGTTGAGTGAATTTAATTAAAATAATATATAGAACGACGATAATGATGAAAAGAAAAGATTCCCAAGATTTCTACTGTTTTTTTTTCCATCATTATTTTTATATATATTATATACTAGCGGCCCGCCCACGGCTTCGCCCGCTTAAAATACCTGATTATCGATTTAATAAGCGGAATTGATTGACAACTATAATGATTTCTAATATGAATTTTTAAATGTAGTAGTATGAAGACAAAACTATATTTGTAAAGTAAAAATCACTTATATCTTTTTACATTCCGACCACTTAAGCTCCCTCAAATTTACACCGAAAATCAGGAGAAGCGGAAATTGTAATAATGTTTCAAAGGAAATGAAAAAGAGAAACTATGTCAGTTTCATTTTTCGTTCTCGAAAATCGAATCTCGAAACTCGAAATGTATCAGAGATAAAAGACGGTACCGTAATATGATTTTCTTCCAATCATATATGTGTATATATTTGCAAATTATTATAATTTTATTTTAGATTCGTATTTGAAAATGCTGTTACTTAAAAACTTACAAATAAAAATATATATTTTTTTATTATATTAAAGAAATTTCATCTTTACTACTCCTTCTGTTTCAGTAACTAAACTACCTCTAAATAATTAATTATAATTAAAATTTATTATATTTCAAATAAGCAATATCCTCTGTTGGTACGAAGTAAAAAATCTATAAATGTTATTTCACCTTTAAGAACTTTCTATATTATGTTGCGTTCCAATTAGAGAAACTAAATAATAAGTCATCCACTATACAAAAATTTAGGGTAGTTGGCTGGGCCGGTTGGTTGATCGTTGGTCGCCATTTATAATTTAAAATATTTGTCGGTGTGATAAAACATACGTATAAATTATACCATCGCTAGTTTAATGGAAGGGGGCACATAGTGTGACTATAAATGGTTGTGGGTTCGATCCCCACTCGTGGAGATGAAATATTTACTTAAATTTATATTTCCATTTCTTCGATCTCGTGTCGAGGCAAAGCGCGGCGTTGAGTTTTGCCACTTAACACGCAGTGCCTCCAGAATTCGGCAGAAAGTGAGGAACGGAGTGTCTTAACACTAGGTTCCCCCTGCCTGATTTATTTTGATTTATTCAATAAACTTAATATATACGTAAAAAGTTGATATAACGTCACATCATACAAATCATTTACCAGTAACTTAAACCTTTACAAAGAAAATACGCACGTTTACAGGTATTATCGGTACATGAAGGCGTTATAAAAAGTCCATAACGTAAATCATTGCACGTAATAGTACCTCGGGGCGCTCTAGGCGTGAATTCTCATTGATCAGAGTTCCTCGCCAGCCGCCGTAGGCTGAGCGCGTCTACGACAGTCGCGCTACGCTCGTAGCACGCTACGCTCGTAGACACGGTGTTCGCGCATAAACAATAAAAAGTTATTATTTATTATATACAAATTCGCCTGTGTAGTGTCACGTGATTGGTTGCAAGGAGCTACGTGAGTAAATTAAATTATATATTCTTGTAGTTATTGCAGTTTCTTGTAATTTTTTTGTGTATTCTTGCAATTTTGCGTGTGGGTCGTAGTACCGGTAGTACTCGTACGTGCTTGGCACGTTGACGTGTTCGTTGTTATAACGACTCATCACGTTATATACCTGGTGATATTTTTGTTATAGGAAATGTAAATATATGGATTTTTGGTTTATTAGACAAAGTGTAAAAATTTTTTTTTACTAAAATATACATAAAGTGACAATATTAATACTTTTTTGTTGCAAATTTATATAAAAATCTCTTATCGCTTAATTAATATACATTTACATTAAAATAATTCGGGTCTATTAAAGTTGTAGTAGATTTTTTTTTATACTAGAAGAGACCCGTCATTTCCATATATTTAAATTTCTTTGTATCCTAAAGGGTCCAGGGTACAACTTAATTGTACTAAGGCAAATTGACATGTACGTTGATAGAATATAATTATTTCTTTCTTTCAAGAACAACTTCATATAGTATAAGATCGTTGTATGTATAAGTGGTATATATATTTACTTTTGATTTTGTATATAAGGGGTGTCAAATAAAATAAATATTGTGAAAATTTCACCATTAAAGTTTGCTATTGTAATAAAAAACAAGACGTAAAAAGGCCATTTAGCACCTCATAAGAATTTAGAGCTGAATAATTATCTCACAATTTATTTATCTATTGAAAATCCTAAAACTTTTTATATCAAAATAGTATCTGAAAATGTCTATTAATTTTCTTTGGTTCCAACACTCCAGTTTATAACTAAATTAAATTACTAAAAATAAATAAATCAGCTTCACATCCCGCACACAGCGGGGTAGGCAGAGGGAACATAGTGTTAAGACACTCCGTTCCCCACAACGCCGCGCTTTGCCTCGACACCAGAGCGAAGAAATGGAAATATAAATTTAAGTAAATAATTCATCTCCTCGAGTGGGGATCGAACCCACAACCAGTCGGTTTTACAGTCACACTTCGTGCCGCTGCGCCACGACTGGCCTCGATGATATATATATTAAATTACTAAAACAGTGTTTTTAATATATTTAAGTTTATTGCATAGTAAAGTGACAGTAACATAAAGATACTTAAACTGCGTCTAAATCCGTTAAACCATTTAATTTCTAAGGTCACTGATCCTTATACAGCTGTGGAATATCTCTAATGGATATTTCTTGTAACACTCAAACAATGAGTGCGATGTATAAGACGTAATTAAACTAAATTACTTTTTCTTTGTTTCTAATAAATATATTCTTGAACAGTATATATAATATTATTAATGTAATATGAGCAAAGTGTGACTGTAAAAATCGACTGGTTGTGGATTCGATCTCCAGTCGAGGAAGTGAAATATTTATTTACATTTATATTTTCATTTCTTCGCTCTGGTGTTGAGGCAAAGCGCGGTGTTCAGTTCCGCCACTTAACACGCAAAGTCTCCAGAAGTGGGTAACGGAGTGTTTTGACATTAGGTTCCCTCTGTCCGTGAAGCTGATTTCATTTTAATTTTATTTAAAAAATATGTGTTAATTTATTAAATTCCTTAATTTACGATACACTACCTTTATTTTTCAATTTCTTACTTTTTCTTATATTAGATCATCGTATACGATACTTATATTATAAAGCTACAGAATTGTTTGAATGCGCCAATCTCAGGAACTACTGATTAGAAATATACATTATTGTATAGAAAAATATCCATTTACGGCTAAAGCTAGGCTGTATCACACTAATCATTTCGTCATTCAATCATTCAATATAAGTTCACTATATTCAATCGGAGAAAACGAACATGCGAGCGACGCCACCGACAAGAGCTAGTGTCAAATAAAACCTCAAAATAACTTCTCTATTCTATTAATTCTCTATTCTATTAAGAAATAGATAAAGAATAATATAAAGATCGGGATAAACAAAAAGAATTCCATATGACAATATGTAAACTCGGCATACTTGTATTTCCATAGTCATGAAAGTGGGCCGATATGGATTGCTTATTAATGCACATTGCCTTCAAATTGCTACCGTAGTAATTCAGGTTTTCTTTTTCCTTTTGTATCGAATTTTTGAGCTTAAATTGTTTTTTTTTTTTGTAGTTTTACGGAGTATCCCGCAAACAGTAGGGTAGGCAGAGGGAACCTAGTTCCCCACTTTCCGCCGAATTCTAAGCGCATTGCGTGTTGAATGGCGGAACTCAACGTCGCCCTTTGCCTCGACACCAGCGCGAAAAAATGGAAATATAAATTTTAAATACATATTTCATTTTCTTGAGTGGGGATCGAACCCACAACCAGTCGGTTTACAGTCACACTTTGTGCTCACCGCTGCGCCGCGACTGGCCTCAATTGTATTTATGTAGCTTATATTTTGTTTTTAGAAAGGAATGAGTGTTTTAATATAAGGTTCCCTACTGTGTGCGATATATTTATGTGTGAAATTCATATTTTGTTTCTAATTGTAAAGTGGAAACTATAGGTTTAAAAACTGGATGTCTGTTTGTGATATCGTATTATTGTTGGTTTTGTTAAAGTTTTTCGTAGGTTATTTTTCAAGATCATTCGTTCCTTATTCATTATCATTAATTGTACTACATTAATAAAATAAATATTATACAACAAAACCATAATAATTACGAAAATAATAATTTTATATTCGTAGAAAGGAAAGCACTTAAGCTCTTTCTGTTTTCACAAAAAAATACTACCACTTCATCTACAATTAGTACATTACGTGATATAATAATCATGAAAACCTTTGTTGCGTGACGTGACGTAAATTATTTGAAAACCGTGATTAAACCAGTGCGTGACGCATATTATTTATGGGCTGTCGATATGTTGTGAAGGTCGTCCCGATACAAGAAGAGCTTTGGTCACGCCATACCCCACGTCACGTTTTTAAGGCGGCCGTCAAACGTGGTTTCGTGGAAGTACTAAATAAGGAAACGAAACTTTTGACCTTGATATTTTTTTAATGTTATTCTAAATTCATATTTAGGGTTCCGTTCCTGAAAAGGTAACAACGGAGACTTTATAGGATCATTTTGTTGTCCGTTTGTCCGACTGTTAAGACGATTATCTCGAGATCGCGTAGAAGTATCAAGCTGAAACAAATACCAAATATTCAAATTTGTGATCGAAAGAATCAAGCTTCAAGGTCAAGACAATCAAAAGATAGACATTTAATTATGCGTTTTTGTGCATTTTGTACGAAATTCGACGAGTACTCAAAATCTATAGGGGTACTTCCCGTGAACCTACAATTCTGAAATTTAACACAAAGTGAGAACTTACAATACAAATAAAGAAGGAAATTCGAAAAATTTAAAACAAAATGTATTTCATAGAAAAAATAATTGCAAATTTATATTTGTAGTTCATTTTTTGTATATCGTACTTCCCGGTGACCTACAATCCTGAAATAGAATCGGAAACCTCTTTGAGTGAGTCCAACTCGCACTTAACCGGTTTTTATTAAAGTAATACTATGATAGTGCAGTTGGCATAAGTCAATAAATGTATGCTCCGTTTGTTTAAATAAAAGCGTATTTTTTTTGCTCAAGTTAACGAGTTAGGGAATAAAATGATATTTCTGCAAAATAAATGTAGTTTAGCATTTTTTTTTTTTAATTTGGTGTTAAATAAACTAAAACTATGTATGTATATTTGCATTTTATACATTTTGTGTCTTATTTTAAATTCTTTATATAACATAGAAATAAATATTTCAAAAAATGAATCAGGATTGAGGGCGTCGTGGCGAAGTAGTAAAGTAGCTACTGTAGTGTAATCATATTATGATTTCGGTTCCAAATCGGGGAAATGGTCAGATAATTTATTTAATTTTTTTTGCTACGGTAGACAAAAAGAGGCATTGAATTTTATAATTCAACATATAATGTTTCGAAAATTAGGCGATAAGTAAGGAGGATCGTAGTATTTTAACATTAGGTTCCCTCTGCCTTCCTTTCTTGTGACGCTGCTTTTCTTTAAAAAAAAAAAGATGATTGTCACATATTTATAAATTTCTATTTACATAATATCTATTATATAAAATATCTCCGAACGCCAAATAAGTCTGGCATTTCTTTAAGGAACCATAACTTAAGCAGTTCACTGAACTGTAGCTGCATATTAAATAGTTTGCTACAAATAAATTGCTTTATGGGATGAAGAAAAGTATGTAGTTTTATATTTTGATGTTGGTTGTATTTGACATCGATGTTTCGTGAAACTAAAAAAAAATCTAAAACTAAAAATAAGGCCAGACGTGGCGCAGCGGCACGAGGTGTGACTGTAAAACCGACTGGTTGTGGGTTCCATCCCCACTCGAGGAGATGAAATATGTACTTAAATTTATATTTCCATTTCTTCGCTCTGGTGTAGAGGTTATGTGCGGTGTTGAGTTCTGCCACTCAACACGCAATGCCTCCAGAATTCGGCAGAAAGTGAGGAACGGAGTGTCTTAACACTAGGTTCCCTCTGCCTACCCTGCTGTGTGCGGGATACAGCGTGAAGCTGAATAATTCAGTCACCTGTTGTATCCCGCATGTAGCAGGATATGCAGAGGAAGCTTAGTGTTATGACACTCCGCTTCCTATTTCCACTGAATATTGGAAGTATTGCATGTTGAGTGGCGGAATTAAACGCCGCGCATTCTCGACACCAGAGAGAAGAAATGAAAATATTAAATATTCCATTTCAGAACTTGCCGCGTTTACAGCCACACTTTTGTGACCCTGCGCCACTACTGGCCTCAAATGAACTGATGGGCAATAATTATGGACAAAAAAATTTATATTGAAAGATAATTTAGCGTTAAGATAACGACGTCATCTTTCCTATCACAACTTATACAGTAATTTTTCGATTATTATATTCTTCCATTCAGTAAAACATGTGCCAAATACATTTAAAATGGCGGTTCGCAAATTGTTTAATTTTTTCATATAAAATATTTTGCAATCTGAAAACTGCTGTGCTTCCTTTAGAAGTTGAACAGTTCATAGCAGAAACAAATGCTGAATATTCAATGAGACCGAGAAAGAAAAATAGCTTAAATATTCCCGCGACCAGGAATAGAACCCACAATCATCGTGTACAATTGAAACCACAAGTCTTTATAGACGATAACTATAATCTTTATCACCATCAAACTATTATTAGCTGTCGTAAGCTACAGCTATTAATATTAAGATTCTAAGTCGATATTAAACCATTATACACCTACACATATCAGTTTATGAATATCAGTTATAAATATAGGCCGTCGTGACGCAGGAGTACAAAGGTGAGACTGTAGCGTGACGGGTGTGGGTTCGATTCCCACTCGGTCAAATAAATTATTATTTATTAATATTTTCGTTTCGTCGCTCTGGTATCAATCTGGTATCAGGCAAAAGCCCGGCGTTGAGTTCTCTCTGCTTATCCTGCTGTGTGCGGGATATAGCGTAAAGCTGATTTCTTTTGATTTTATTTAGTTATAAATAATATAATAATAAGGAAATATAAGTTATGGAATCGTCATCGTCCAAGTTCCACATGATTCTGAGAGACCGATGGAGGCTGATCTTCCGCTCCAGATGCTATCCTGATGTCCGACTGTGGTCCGACTACAAAGAGAGAGAGAGAGAGAGGAAAATATATATCAAATATTATGTTACGATGTTGTAGGTAACAAAGACTTAACTTTGTTACCTACAACATCAAAAAAAAATGACTTTTTTTAAATCCTAGAAGTTAATTATCTTAAAAGCCGTTTCAGTAAACAAGCTGAATTTATTTGAGGTTTAAAGATCTTTTGAAGTTTTTCTTCAATGTAATGAATAATTCAATTGCAGCTTCCTTCTAACCTAAATTAAGTTTGTTACTTTGTGTTAAATGGAATTTAAAATTTTTTGACACGTTGCCTTTTTCACTCCAAAATTCGGCAGTATCGTACGGAAGTGGTTCAATTGGAAAGAAGTGTCTAAACACTAGATTCCCTCAACCTACCATGCTGTGCGAGATACAGTGCGAAGCTATTAAAAAAAGGATAAATATAAAAAATATTTCACTTTTATTGAACATTTATAGCACATTAGAAAATTTGCAAACATGTTTAACCAAATATAATCAAATTGTATCAGAAAAATAAACAAACAAAACGGAAACATATTCTGGATGAATTGAACGGGAAAATAAAATGGAAATAACGAATGGTTCAAAAGGACTGATTTATCGATGCATAGCGATGACTCTCGGGTATATTTTTGTATAAGGCCTAAAACAACGTGTTTCAGTATAACGTTTCTAGATAAACACAGTATAGTTATAGAGTAAATATTGCTATACGAGTGTGTTTGTTTTCATAATTGGAAATTGAAAATATTCAAATGTAATTTCAAATTTTTATATAAATATATATATATATATATATATACATACATTTATATGACATTATAAAATATATTTTAAAACAATTTTCTTGTCCTGTCAATCTGTGAACTAAGAAATAAAATCGTAGTAATAGGTATTTGCTTTCCGCGTCTACAAAAAACCTAATGGATTGTTGAAATCTTTGAACTGGTAATAGCTAAGTTAACAGTAAAATAAAAATAAATTTCACAAAATATAAACTTTATTTCGAAATTATGTAGTAACAAAGTTTTTATAGAGCCTTTCATTTGGACTCTCCTTCTTTCTCTCCTTGTCTCTCCTCTGTTCCTTCTAACAATTTTAATAATGAAAAACAAGAATATAATATTATGTGTGGTTCTACAAATTCTTAAAAGGCTTATGTGTTATTATTTAGCTTCTTTGTCACTTATATTTTGACAAAAATGTTTATAAAAATTATAAAAAAAGTTGAGTGGTACATTACTCCTTTTCTGAGACGGTCGTGGCGCAGGTTCACATCGTAGGGTTGTTTACGAGGTGGTAGTGGGTAATATTTACGTGTTTTTTTTATGCAGCAAGGAAAATCTTACCCATTTATTAACAGATTTTCGAGACATTCCGTGTTGAGTAACGGAGTTCATCGCCACACTATATCTTGTTACCAGAGAGTAAGTAAACAAAAATAATCCACTTCCCCAATTGAAAATTGAACCTATAACTACCACGACGTTTTTTTTTCGCCCATATATAATAAATAAAGCATACGGTTGCGTAAACGACAATCCCTTAGTAACTCATTAGTAAAAGAGCGGGGGATCATTTTCTTTAATCTAAAAGATGCGAACCTTTTTTCGAGTTCGTTGATCTCTGAGTGTTTTTTGTTCTTACTTATTTTTTAAATATTTTTAATTTTTATGATTTGACTTCTGTAAGTAGATTTTCTTAAGGAAATCAAATAAGCTTATAATTTGGTATAAAATGGTATAAACTGTACTATTATAGTGATAAATACAGAAATCGTAGTGATATCTTTCTCTTCTCTATGTTTTTTGTTCAAACACACATGTTTGTATGTAATAATGAATCCTATCCTAGATCTGTTTTTATTTTTGTTTTATTTTCTACTAAACAGCTTCGCTTAAACATATTTTAATGCTACAGCCAAAGGCTGATATTTTTTTAAAATATACATTTTTCTAGTAAAAAGTATCATATATCCTGTGTAATACCTCTAAGAATAAGTATACAGATTATCATGATAATTATTTAGTAGTATTGGCGTGAAAGCGTGAAACAACGTGAAAGAAACTTACATTCATATATACAATATTAGTATTATATGATAATTGTATGTAATTACATACATATACATTCTTTTCTCCAGATTAATGCTCTTTCTAACATACAGGGTAGGCAGAATTCCTCCTAATTTTCGAGTCACAGTTTTTTAGTGGTGGAACTCTACGCACTGCCTCTTATTATCAGTTCGAGCTAAAATAAATGTATTATCTCGAATGGGAATCAAACCCACAACAGACAGACTTTTTACAGACAGATTTGCACCACGATGGCCTCATCATATACTTATAAATATATAATTACAAATGTCCTACCAAATTGTAAAAAATATAAAGACACAACAATTATTTAATGTAAAAATAACTTATAATTGTTACTTACATAGACTTTATCATAAAAGAAAGAAGGAAAGCAATTTCATAAATAAACGTTGTTCTTTCTTACCTTATTATAAGATATTCTGTTGTAATGTAGTTTTATCTTTATAAGTAATAATCAACATAAACCTCTCAGTGGAGGACTAAACTCTGTGAATATTTTAGTACTTTATTTAAAATAAAGATAAGTTACTAAATAAATAAATAAATTAGCTTCACGCTGTATCCCGCACACAGCAGGGTAGGCAGAGGGAACCTAGTATTAAGACACTCCGTTCCCCACTTTTTGCCGAATTCTGGAGGCATTGCGTGTTGAGTGGCAGAACTCAACGCCGCGCTTGTCCTCGACACCAGGGCGAAGAAATGGAAATATAAATTTATGTAAGTTTTTCATTTCCTCGAGTGAGAATCGAACCCACAACCAGTCGCTTTTACAGTCACACTTTGTACCGCTGCGCCACGACTGGCCTCAAGATAGGTTACTGAAAATAAAATAACAATAACTGTAATATATCATTAAAAAATCTTTCACGATGGTTGTGGATGCCATTCCCAATCGTGCGAATAAGTTATTTTAGTTTTAGGGATCTGATAGGGCAAAATACTGTGCAGAGTTTCGCTCAACATGTCTCGAATACAGGAAAAATAAGAGAATAAGAGAACAGAAGAGACTGAAATAACTATTAAGCCAATATTCAAGTTTAATCCTCATATTAATATTATATGATATAATTTAATGTGCGTTTCTATTGTATGTAAATTACCTATAATAATTATTACTGTTACGTAAATTACCCTTAATAATAAGATCAGCGGAAACAAGGGTTTTCTGTTAAAATATTTATTATTTGAACTCATTTTTATTGAACCACCTGCTTTTATACAAAATTAGTTTACGTTTTGTTTACAATATTAGTTGGCGTTAATCTCCGCAACTCAATACGCAACGAGAATTTGGCAGAAAACGGGAAACTGAATGTCTTATATATATCTCTCAGGTGCATAATCGTTCTTGTGAATTATTTAGAAGCATCTGTAGGAAAACTTTCCAAACACGTGGTACTAAGCACAAAAACATACATTAGTGACTTAAAAATTCTTTTTGTACCAAACAGACAAGAGTACTTGCAGTTTGTTTAAGAGCATCAGCGTTTTGATGTAAGTTTAAGAAAGATTTTTTTTGTCGAATTTTAACTAAGAACTAAATTTTCATATAATTTATAAAATAAGGTTTAAAGAGCTTAGTGACAAACTTCTCCGTTACGACAACTCTATAACGATGACATTAACATCATTACTTATGCGTAAGTACAGCGTCACACTATATTCCGCACAGAGCAGGGCAGGCAACGGGGAAACCTAGTGTTAAGAAATTCCGTTCCATATTTTCCACCGAATTTTGGAGGCATTGTGTGTTGTGTTGCGAAACTCAACGCCGTGCTTTGCCTCTACAGAGGAACGAAATGGATATATTAAATATTTTATATCCTAGAGTGGTAATCGAACCCACAACCTGTCGCTTTTACAGCCACACTTTGTGCCAAGGTCTATATCTGGTAACTATAATATATATACTAATATATATACCATAGTTTTTAAAACAAAACGCCAATTTCACTCACAATTACAGTAGAATAATAGTGTTACAACAAAAAAGAACAAACACAGTTCAACTTGTCATAAACTAAAATAAGTTAAAGTAAAAATAATTTCTTTCTTGCCGTAGTTTCTTTTCTGCTCTTTCTTATTTTCGTTTTGCTTCCAGCGTTTGTATTAGCAAAACGGCGTACTAGGGTTAAGTACTAGGTCGTAAATCAGCGAGACAGATAAATGACTGGACCCTACGATTTTAAATTTGGTTGGAATATCTCTCGAATATCTAAAGATTATCTTAAAGATCCTTTATTTTAGACATGTTCAAAATAATATTCTATACTTAGGAAAGATACTAACTTAGAAAACGTATTAAAAAATTAAAGTAGCGGAATTTTAACCTGCACCTCTTGGGAACTATTTGCTCTGACCACTAAGCTCTAAATAAGGAACAGATATACTTATATCTGTTCCTTTGTTTTTTTTATTTAGTTATTAATTCAATACAGATACTTGATCCGTACTCTGTTTACCTTGTCTATTTTTTTATTACATACAGGGTAGAAGCGTCAGCGCTCCTTTTACGTGAACAGCATACAGGGTATAATATTTTAAACCCATACCTAAAGATATTAGTCAAGATATCTCAACAGTTTAAACGTAGGATTTTTTTTTATTTCACGATGTTTATCCATACCTGTATTTCGTGTAACGTAATTACGTATAGATAACAATAACGTAAACACATACTACTACAAAAGTACGACTCGATTCGATTTCGGAATGAGGCGTATGCGGCGGTTTCCCTTTGATAGGTTTATGTCTGCGTGCGTCGTTTTTGACAAGTGGCGTTTTATTTTACAACGACAATTTTATTATTTATTTTGTTTGAAAAAATCACTTTAATTTTTGCGAAAAAAATATATTTTTAAATTGTATTAGGCTTTTATAGAGTAGTTAAAACTGTGTTTTAATTTAAAGTGGTGCTGACAAAAACACTCTGTATATTAATTACATTATTGTTTATATATACAACTAGCGGCCCATTCGCGGCTTCGCTCATATACCACTTCTAATTGTTTTATTATTCTGCATTTTCCATAAGATAATCTTGCAATTTTCAATTATTTTTTTGTCATAAAATATCTTATTGTGACTTATTTATGAGACATATACCGTATCGCGGACTTTTTTTAGAACTAATAAAATAGAACATTTCTTCCATACAATTTACTGACATATATTTTACTATATTTGCAGCGCACGCGCTTAAAGCAATTCGATGGCGTTCATTATTATTAATATTTCCTTATTTAAGGCTAACTAATCCGTACACCATAATATTATATAGCCTATAGCACTACTGAAAAATGCAGCTTTCATACAAAACAAAAGCAAAGTAAATCGAACCAGTAGATCCAGAGATCTTACCGTTTAAACTAACAAACAAACAAACAAACTCTTCCGCTTTATTATATTAGTATAGACTAAACCTTTATAGAAAACATTATTATTATTATATAATAGTATATACTAGCGACCCACTCGCGGCTTCGCCCGCTTTAACTACTGAATTATTCAAATAATGTACCCATGCTTGCAAAGCACTTAAGATTACTAATGTGAAAATTATTTAAACCTTAATGCAACCCGCATGTTCCAATTATTTAAAAAAACACACTTAAGCAAATGACACAAACAACAGAAAACTTAAACGAAAGAAATTATAAACAACAGACTACCTACTATTCTGTTACCTAAAAATACTTAAACGAAAGATGTTACCAACTATGTCGCGTTGAAATACATAATTATTGAATAACTCCAAAATATCTGCAATCGCTTCTAAATTTACTTTGCTATAGAGCCAGGCGCAGAATTGAATCATTCTCTCGTCCCTTCCCGTAGTAGCTCCGAACGACATCTGGGCGTTGGTTCCCTGGCCGTGGTCTCAAGCGACAACCTGCTCTAGAGCAGACAAAGAGAGAGGCGTGCGGGACGGGATTGGAAGGATTATCAAATGCCCTCTAGGCGAAACTACTTAGTTGTTTCGAAGTTAGTATTGAAATTTCAACTCAGTCAGGTGAGACCCTCGGTTTCCTGAGAGAAGCCCAGCTTAAACGAGCGATCCAGTCGGTGCTAGACCTCGAAATCTCAACTCTCACGCAAAATGTCCTGTCACTGAGGCAGGGAGACAAAGACATGCGCGACGTGCTGGGGGGTGCCGGCTCTGAGCACTTAATGAAGTAGGCCCGGGTGCCAGACGCGATAGAATACGCGTGCTACGTGGTATACTCGCTCGCCAAACTGCTCGCTTCGTGGGTGGATAAGCGACTGGAGAAGTGAGAGGAATAACATTTCGAACAGCTTGGTGACCGCGCTAAGGAGGATCGGTATCCCTTAGGCTGGGCGGCGAGCCGTTACACACCAATAATTTTTTAGTATCGTGATTTTTTAATCTGTGCTACTAATCTTCTAAAGTATTTATTAAATGAAAAACAGTAAAGAACATTTTGATCTACATTAAATGGCCAAGGTAACTAATATACCTATTTATATACTGAGAGTAAGGGATAAACATGAGTTGATATAGCATTTCTCTAAAACTATTTGTAATTTCGAAATATTGTAAAGAGCAAAGTTTATCTTTGTTTAACGTAGAAAATTAATAACTTATTTAAAAGGATAAGGATTAATATCATTATGGACACACATCCCTCACTTTCAACCGACTTCAAAAAAGACGGAAGTTCTCAATTCTCCCGAATACTTTTTATGCAAGTACATACAATTAGGAATGCTATTTAATGTAAGGAATATTATGTTGGTTACGTATAGATTCCTATACGACACCTACCCATCACGCCACTATGACGCGATAGCGTCATCAATTCTTATTATTCTACCCTGCAACTTATTTGTGAACGATGATATAAAAGGCTGCACGGGCGTTGTACATGCAGTCTTGGCTCTGGTGTGGGTCGGAGCACTACTCGTGCTGCACCACTGGCTAACCTCGACTATTTGGACAATTAATTATTTGATTAATTAATTGTTATTTTAATTATAAATGTGGTTAAGACCTATTTATAATTATCTACGTGAAGTCTTGGCTCTGGTGTGGTTCAGAGTACTACTCGTACTCTGCCACATAACCTCGACTATTCGGGTAATTGATTATTTAGTTAATCAATTATTATCGACCATGTCATATCGACCTGGAAACACTGCCGCGGGTAGGTCATTCCACAGTTCCGTAGTTTCAGTTTTCGACATATTGCATACAATTCATTCAATACGTTTGGGATCGGTACTCAACACCGCGTTTTCATTATCAAAGCGGCGAAATGAAAATAATTTAAATTTAAGACCACCGTGTTCTGAAACCACCGTGTTTACAATCAGACGGCCTTATAACTAACAAATTTAGTATTCCAAGAAATTTCAATACTAATTTCGAAACAACTAAGTAGTTTCAAGTTTTTACATTCAGTATTTTAGTTGTGAAAAGGAAAAATGTCTTCGTCCTCGAGAACTACGACTGAAATATTTACGATTCGTCGAGTTTCGTTTGATTGTATAAAATTGAGCTTGATTATATAGAGGCTTGGAACTTCCTACTGTGAATAGTGTGTTTCATATTTCTGAAAGGTAAAAGAAAAATTTTGTATTTCAAATTACTTTTCCTTACAAAGAATATACTCTGTTGTCGTTTAATTCGTTTTATTACATTTTAGTTTAAAAAATAATTTAGAAAAAATATATTAAAAAAATGTAAAATAATTGCAGTCGGTCGTGGAGTAAGTATGTCAGTGTAAATGTGATTGGTTGTGGGTTCGATCTCTACTCGAGGATATGAAATATTTATTAAAATGTATATTTTGATTTCTTCGCTCTAGTGTTGAGGCAAAGCGCGGCGTTGAGATCCGCCACTCAACAAGCAATGCCTCCAGAATTCGGCGGAAAATGGGGAACGGAGCGCCTTAACACTAGATTCCCTGCCTTCCCTGCTGTATGCGCGATACAGCGTAAAGCTATTTAAAAAATAATTTATTACCTTTTTTAAGTAAACATTTTAAGGAAATTAATGTTAGGCTAATGTACTAGCGTTCTTTGATATTTTCCGAGGTTTCGCTTTATAAAAAGTAACGAAAGCACGAAAGGTTGGAAGCTTTCACATTAATAACGGTATTATTAAAATGAACATTTTACCATATTTCGAACATTAAATGAGAAACGACGGTTTTAAACGACTTGGAGTTTACAACGGAACTTCCGGAAATCATAGATTTCGAAGGACACCTTAATAGTAAAGTTGGTATATGTCTATGTGTGATTGTGGATTCGAATCCTATTATTGAAAATGTTTTATGTTGGTATTTATAATATGAGGTGAGGCCGTCGTAGCGCAATCGTACAAGGGTGTGACTGTAATGCGACGGTTTTGAGTTCGATCCCCACTCAATAGATTGAATTATTAATATATTTTATTTTTTAATATTTTCATTTCTTCGCTGTGGCACCAAGGTAAAAGCCTGGCGTTGAATTCCGCCACTCAGGTGCAATTCCTCCATAAATTCAGAAAAATGGGGAACGGAGTGTTTTAACACTAGGTTCCTTCTGCCTACCCTGCTATATGCGGAATACAGTGTGAAGCTGATTTATTTATTTTATCTATTATAAATTTGTTTGTTGTAGATAGACAGTTTGTAGCGTTGGTTATCACTATCCATCACGTAATGTTTCTTCATTGAAAGGAAAATGTTGGACGAAGTATCTCATCTAAAGGTTCTCATTGTGTACTCTGGTCCTCAAATAAAAACTACGTGACATTTATTATATCATATAGATTACAGCATGCATGCACTACGCATTTTAGTATTCATATAATGTGATTTTAAATTAATTATTGTCTTTTCCTAAAACAACGCGGTGTTGATCTCCGCCACTCAACCACAATGTCTCAAAAATTAGGCGGAATATGGAAAACGCAGTGTTTTAACGCTAGGTTTCTTTTCCTTAACCGTGAACTTATTTAAATTTAATATTTAAATATAAAATAAATAAAAAAGTTTACTAACTTTACATAGTACTACATATTATGTCCATATAACATTTCCTTTCCAAATTCGAATTAAAACTCTCAGCTATCCAATAAAGCGTGTAAGTATCTATATTTCCATGTTTGTATTTTTCGTTCACAAGTATTTTAGCACGGACGCTCTGATTGAGATTAATCGAATGTCGGACGCTTTTCAGGCACTTGCGATTGGGACGAGGTTTGATTCCTATTCGGGGCAATTAATTATTTTCATTTTCTTGCTCTGGTGATAAAGAAATGGGTAGTGAAGGATAGCCTTAAAAATAAATAAGCTTCCCGCTGTATCCTACACACAGCGGGGTAGGAAGAGGGAACTTAGTGTTAAGCCACTCCGTTCCTCACTTTTTACCAAATTCTGAAGGCATTGCGTGTTGAGTGGCGTGCTTTGCCTCGACACCAAAGCGAAGAAATGGAAGTATAAATTTAAGTAAATATTTCATCTCCCCGAGTGGGGATCGAATCCTCGTGGAACCATCAGTTAACCAATAAAGCATAAAAGTATATTTCCAATTAATAAACTGAAGATATTTGGATCTTTTCATCACAATTTCGTATTTTAGCACTCGCTCATTGATTGAGATAAATCGAATGTCAGACGCTTTCCGGGCGGTAGGTACCTACTACCTACTTGCGATTGGGTTTGATACGAGCTTGATTTATTGATCGTCGGATCTATTTCTCGTTGTCTGATGTAGCTGTTAATTGGTTTTATATGACAATGGAATTTTTAGCTAATTCTTCTTTTAAATTACTTCTGGTGTTTCGTTATTTGTTGCGAGCTAGAGCTGCACTAAGAAAATGTACTTTTTTCTTTTTTGATGTCATGTGTGAAATAAAAGTTCGGTCTTCGGGATTAGTTTAGTTTGTTTTATATCTTTATAATATCTCATATTAGATTAAATAAATTGGTACTACATTTTCTAAAAAAAAATGTTAGTACCGCTCCACAGTATCTCAATCATACAAGTATAAGTTAATTATTTCATCTGAGAACTAAGTAAAAAATAACGAAATTTCTATTTGTTAAACATTATATTTTTCCAGCTTCCAGTACAGCGGAGATAAAGTGACTCCGTCGTCACTTTGCGCCTGCAATCGACAACATAAACGGTTAAACTTAATAAAATTGAAAAATATTGATATTTTGCTTCCAGCTTCGCGTTGTATCCCGAATGTAGAGGGATGATGCCTTGTGTTAAGGCAGTCCACTCCCCACTTTCCGCCGAATTCTGGGGGCATTGCGTGTTACGGGGCGGAATATACTAAATTCATTACTCCTATTAGAAATCGAACCCACAACCTGTCGTATAGTTAAACTCCTGTGCCCATGCTCTACAACTGACCGCATTTGACATTGGAATTTTGATAAAATAACCTCCAAATATTTCAAACAACAACTCAAATAATAAATGATAAGCGAAGAGTCCATCTTAATTATCCAATTGTTCTCCCAAATCCGAAGAAAGGGGATTTACAGAAGGGAACTTGGCAAGTTCGTGAGAGTTGTGGGTCGGCTTGAATAAGATATTGTTCTTAACTTTAGTTGAGGATCTAAAGATTAAAGATTAATCATTTAAATAATGTATATCAATCAACTTTTGGTGAGTTGTACTAAAATAAGTTATATAATAATATAATCTAATTTTCTTTAAGAATTTGTTCATATCTATAGCTACTAAATATAAAAATATATGTTATATAATTATTTTTATAATCAATGAACTTCTACTGGCACAGCGTCAGGACGTGAACGTGACGTATAAGAGTTCGATTCCTACTGAAGGAAATGAATTATTTTCATTTCTTAACTCTGGTCACCAGACAAATCGAGGCGTTAAATTCCGCTACTTAACACGCAATGTTCTTAAAATTGGACAAAAATTTGAGTGTTTATAACACTAGATTCCTTCGTATGTACGGGACATAACAGGATCTCTTTACATTTAAAAAAAATACTAACCACCTATGGCCTTTAATGCCGTACTGTGGTTTATTACACCAGTCAACTGCGACTATCCACTGCGTCAGTTTATTTTTTTTATTTAATTCAAATTGTATGCCTTTTATAAGGTTTTCATTGTAATTCAATTTTTTTTAAGCAAAATATAAAATTTAAATAATTTCTGTACTGCAAACAGACGGTATTGTAATGAGCTTTTGTTAATATTCAAAAACTACGCACAATAAAACTCATCAATATTTTTTTTTTATTTTATATTGAGAAAAGTTGAAACAAGAATCTGTGAAAATATTTTGTTTACGTCGTTAGAACTGACCCCCGACGTAAAAACATCCCTCGGTGTTATAAGTTTAACCGATCTGTCTGTGTGTATGTCTGTCTGTGGCACTGTAGCTTCACAATGAATAAACCGATTTGAGTTCGATTTGCTTAATCGAAGGCCTTGTTCATCTCGGTGGATCTCAGCTATGATTTATGAAAATCAGCTGTTTAAGAGCTTCTTTTCAAAAAAGTTTTGAGTAGCAGAACTCAATTCCATTCTTTATATTACTAGAGAATAATAAAACAAATAATTCACTTACCCGGAACGGGATTCAAACCTGCAACCATATCGTTCAAAGTTAGACCGCTAACGCATGTAGCGATGCAGGTTCATTAAATTTAATTTATTTGATAAAGTTATCAAAGTTAATTATTACTAGACATATACTAATTTTAATATGAATAACTATTTAATTGCCTTTTATTAAGTAATCAGGATCTCATTAGTTTAATTAAGAGTGAAACTTAGTTATTCGTATGATATACATATTTTGTAGCTAAATATTAATTTAGCAGTATTTTTTCTGAGCTAAAAAAATATAACTAAATTAATGTGTTTTACACATACGCGTATCAGCGTAGACAGAGGGAACCTGGGAACCTAGTGTTAAGACATTCTGTTGTGTTCCCGACCTCCTGTCGTATTTTAAGACATTGCGTGTTGAGTGGCGGAACTCAATTGGAATTCGAAGAAAATGGAAATGTAAATATTTCATTCCTCTATATGGGAATCGAACCCACAGTCGTCGCGTTTATGTCATACCTTGTACCTTTGCACTAAGACGGGCCTGTAAACCAAACCTAACTATAAATTTATCTTATTAATTACTACAATAAGAAAAATAATATCAGATGAACAATTCTTAACGATTAACTGATCTTTTATAAATGACAGAGACGACTATGATAAAATTCTGCGATTTCCAATTTGCACACTTTTTAAAACGCTATTTTTTTAGCATCCCGCTGTATCCCGCACACAGTAGGGTATATGTATATAATATAAATATGTTATTGATTTTAGGATTATAGCAATAAAAACACTTTTAGTTTCTTCAGTTAAAAGAAACGACATTAAATGTTTATTACTACTGTTACAAAACTTCTATATCACAACATTTTTACAATGTACACGTTTCTCATTAAACGGATAAAATTTAAAAGGCCTTTTGACAGTTCGTAGCGTCATTACAGATTATACAACTATATCATAAACATTTTGACAGATTAAAATTAAAGAAAATTATAATTTACTTTACATTTCTCAAGCACAGTAACTGGAGTTAGTTTTGAAATGTGAAAAAAATTTGATTCAGATTTTTTATGACCAGTATTTATCTTGAAAATTGAGTTTGATATTTTTTCCATGATTTGGTACGTACCGCTTCTTAATTCATCAAGCTTTCTTCTGTTTAATTTATTTCCATTGTCCACAAACACAGTGTCACCAACTTTTAAATCTATATGTTTTCGCTTTCTATCATAAATAGCTTTGTTATAATTATGAGACTTGATTGTATTTTCCAGAGCTTTCTCCCTATCTTTAGTAAGATCATATTCTGTCTTTTTTAGCTTTAGTTCATTTGGTAAAATAGTGACATCAGTGCCGTTTAATAAATATTTTGGAGGAAATCCTGTGACAGAGTGTATTGTTTCATTATAATTCTTGACACAATGATGTGCTATAGTTGTCCATTCTACTTTTGTATTATTTTAGTTAATTTTGCATCTGATTCTATTAACCAACGTTTGATTTAGTCTTTCATTTAAGCCATTTGAGAAGGGTGAGTTCACGGCTGTAAAAATTATGGGGATGCTTTTATCATCTAAAAATTTTTTAAACTCTTTCGAATTGATGCCTGGGTATTGATCTGAAAGAATCACACCAATGTGGTCAGGTTCTGCACAACTTTTTACTAGTCTAATGAAATCATTAGCATTTTGAGTACTTGATGTTAAAATATATGCATATCTTGTAAAATGATCTGATAATAGATGCAAGTATTTCTTTGTCGACCTAGATCCCCCAAAGCCTCCAATAGTATCAATGGAACATATCTCAAAGGGTTTTGTGGCAGGACCCAAATGAGACATCAAACCATATTTATCTAGTCCTCTTGATTTGTTTTTTATACATGTTATACAAGTTTCACATATCCTTTTTATGTTTTTTGTCATGTTTTTTGCTGTATACAGTGAACTTATCATTTTATTCATTT
>JAATLQ010026818.1:0-21904 GCA_013421005.1 Heliconius erato x Heliconius himera
TCAACTTGTATATTAGGCACTTGGACATACCCGCTCCCGGCACCGCGAGGCCGAACGGGCCCTCGCGAGGCCTAATGACGCCTCAGGCCTCGCGACTCGTCAATGGGGTATTTGACCGCACCGTTACGTTATCACACAAAAATACATACAATATTATATATATAAAAAAGTAACATTACATTAAAATTGAATTTTAAGACTTTGTCTTGTTCTAATTTCCTACTATTGCAACTGAACACGTTCATCGCTTATCGCTCATCGATTCATTGCCACTATCTACACACATTCGGTCTCAGCTGCTCTGACACACAACTGTTTACATATATATAATATAACATATAATTAATATAATACAAATACAATATAAATATATCTTAACATAAGTAACGTGGTGTCGAATACCCGATTGTTCAATGGAGCGTCGGCCCGAAGCGGTCTCGGATTCACATCCCGGCGGGGGGGCCCGTCGCAGTTGACACACTATGACTAGCATAAAAAAAAAACAATTTATTGGACTCTTATTAGCTACTTAAATATTGCTGGAGGATGATTTTACGATTTAGTTATTCTTATCATTACATTCGATGTCGACAGTACTCTAGTCGAGTGTAACTGCGGGTTGGGGGGTTACCAAATGAGATTCCATATAAAAAAACACACGATGGGGGTCGTTCACACAAGTCCACAAGTCCAATAATAATAAGTAAACGATCATCCGAGTACGCTACGGGTTCCTATATAGATATCACAATTTCACCTATACTTATTGCATCACATGGTGTTTGGGGCGTCCATTTGTCATCACAGAGACTGATGGACGGGGGTCGCGGGGTTGGGAGACGGGGGTTCGAGGAGGCGAGGATCTGGGTCGTGGGACCGGGGAGTAGGGGGTCGGCGCTCAGTTGAGGTCCCTGTCCTCTAAGTACTTGTACTCGAACGTGAAGCCCTCTTTCTTCCGCTGGCCCCACTTCTCGTAGTCAAAGTATATGTATGTGCCCTGGTTACAACAGATATACCTGATATATTAATATGTAAATATTTATATTATTATTATTTATTAGGCCATCGTGGCACAGTAGGACAGCATCTGACTATAAACGCGATGGTTGTGGTTTAGAATCCCAATCGGGCGATTAATAAGTTATTTTCATGTCCTCGCACTTGTAATATATTTTTGTATTTAGTGTGAATTCAGTTTCACACTACCATGAATATAGGCCAAGTAGGCAAGAGAACCAATGTTATAATAAAACACTGCATTCTCATCTTTCCACTTGATTGAGACATTGCAAATTGCAGATCTTTACTTATTTACTATTATTTTTTTAGATTCACGCTATATTGGGCATATTACTTTGGATAGGCTGAGGCTGCTTAGTGCTAGCACACTCCGTTTTTAATGCGCCGCACAATTTTATGAATTTTCACAATAAAAAAATTACGTTAAAATTTCACCTGTTCATATTCCTCATTGATGACCTTCGGTTCCTCGTGCCGTTGGAACCACATCATGTACTTGGTGTGGAATCTCCAACTTTGCTTTTTGAGGGCCTTTGCTGCGAGGTACTGGGCCTTTGTGCCCTCCATGTAATAGAATACGAAGAATAAGGTCTCCGTAGACAGCCGCTGGAAGAACTCCACTGAATCCGAGTGGGGTAACAGCACCTGGAATAAATATTGGTTTTAAACTTTTAGTAAGCTATCGTGGCGCAGCAGCATAGCTTGTTACTGTAAACGGGATAGTGGGAATTTCACTCTCTTTCATTCTTTTTCTGGTAACAAGGCAAAGCGCGGCGTTGAGTTCTGCTACACAACACGCAATTTCTCTAAAATAAGCTGGAAGGTGAGAATCTGAGTCTTTTAATTATAACTTTAATGGCTAAAACGCTTGGTCGGTGAACAAGAGGCGCAGCTTTAAATCCCGCTACATTCACATTTCTATAGATATCTAAATAACAACCTGGTTATAATACACGGGCGTCTGGCATATGTTCCGGGGCAGGTACACGCGGGTGCGCTCCGAGTCGGAGGGGTGTGGCATGTGGTAGAACGCTGCCTCCATCATCTGGAACTGCACTTGGTGCTCCTGGAAGTTAGGGGAAACAATGACATTATTAATATTAGAATTTGTTTATTAATAAATCCATCCAAATTTTAATAAGTAATGCAAAAATGTATGCTTCGAATGAATATTAAATTCATACATTTCCTAAATTCCATAATAAAGGAGTATGAAATTGGACACATTTATAGTTTATATAGAGGATGATCTAATTTTTTTTTTAAATAATGCATATATAATATATATTTATGATTAATAAAATAAACATAAAACACTATGTTTGACAATATATGGTTTTGTATAGACATACACATTACTATAGCAATGAGTATCGTACACGTAAATTGATTTTTAACTTCATGCTGTATCCTCTATAAATCAGTTTCGTTCCTAAGATAATATTAATCACGTGCAAATCGAATTCACAATCGTTGCGTTTACAGGCGCTGGTGCTACTATGGCCTTAATCAATCTATTAGTTATTATAATATAAATTTTCGAAGAAATAAATTTTCCTTATCATTTAGTGGGGTATTCACCCAAGTACGGTGTAAAATGATGGCTGCGTACTTTTATTTTAGGATTTTCCTTACTTTTAATTATGTTTTTCTTGTGTAAGTAATGTTCAAAGGTTTAAAAAGCCTGACTTCGTCCATCGTACTTATACAGGAGTCGATATTATTATTATAAATATAAAAATACAAACATTATTCAACGGCAGAGGTCCCAACGGCGCTACACCCAGTAACGGCGGTATGTGCGCTTGTGACAGCGCTGTGGCTCGCCTCGCGTTCGTCCCCGCTCCCGTCACCGTAACTGCCTGTAAAAAAGTTAATTAATTATATTAATTTTAAATTAAATCTAATTCATTTAATATTTTTATATTTTTTTTGTCACATTGTATCCCGCACACAGCAGGATAGGCAGAGATAACCTAGTGTGACGAAACTTAACGCAGTATTTTTCCACTTGCCCCCTATAAACTAATTTTTACCTGCGCATGGTGATGATCAAGCCCCGCTCGCTGTACCGCCTCTTGCGCCATACTTTTTAATGACGCTGCCATTGCCGGTGCCTGTGCCTGGGCCTGTGCTTGAGCCTGTGCCTGTGCCTGAGCTTGTGCCTGAGCTTGGGCCTGTGCTTGGGCCTGTGCCTGCGCTTGGACTGCCAGTGCTGTAGGCGCTGTTAGGGTAAGTGACGCAGGCGTACTTGGTGTTTCGCTTACTCGCCCGCTGTAAATGAATATTATTATATTAAGAACACGCATATGAGTATATTCTCTATAATATTAGATACAATTCAATTCAAAATATATTTATTACTTACTGTATACAAAAAACAAACCAAAATAATACTTTAGTATAATTATAAATAAACATTTCATTTAAAAAATTAAATCTCAAATAGAAATATTATAATTAAAGGAAATTTTACAAGATTTTATAAGAAAATCTAGTTATTTTTATGAAGATTTTAAAAAAATTACATATACTAATAAGTATTTTTACTTCCTTAATTATCACACATTAATGGAAGCTTATAAAAAATGATAGAAAACGTTTAGATGAGCTGAGGTATAAGCAACATGAGTAGGTACTTATTGACGTGCTGCGTTATTGGCGTGTGCGCGTTGAGCGTGGGCCCGTTGACGGTGAGCGGCGAGGGCGCGGCGGAGGGCGGCGCGGGCGCGGGCGCGGGCGCCGGCGCGCTCGGCGCCATCGTCGTCGACGAGCTCGACTTGGTTATCTGGAGCGAACATAAACAATGTTATACACATATACAATCCACACAGGATTTGTTAATTTTCATTATTAATGTACTTTTAAAGTAAAATTTAATTTGCAACTTGTATAAACGTTATAAATATATAACGTTTATACAAGTTAACAGACGGAACCTAGTATTAAGACACGCCGTTGCCCATTTTACGCCTGATTTTCGAGATATTGTGTTGAGTGGCGGACCTCAACGCCGCGTTTTATCTTGTTACCACAGGGAGGAAACGAAAATATTCTTTTTGAATGAAGTTTTAGTTTAAAAATTATGTAAATATCATTAAGTTGGCAGCTTGACAAAAAGGATATTACATCTATTCATACAGTTTACTGAAACTGTTTTAAGAGTCACATAGAAAGTAGTATTAAGTCTTATATTATGTATTGGCAACAAAAAAAACCTGTAGCTTCAAGCTTTTTGCCCCACATCAGGGTCTCTTTCTACACTTTTAGACATATAAAGTGTTGGATGTTAGAAAATGAATTTAGCTTAATTGTACCGAGATTGATGGACCAATCCATTATTTATAACTAGAACGAACATCTTAGCTTGCGTTTATGTGGCAAATTTTAATTTACGTCTAGTGAAATGAAAACCCAGTGCGCCACATAATTTTCTTTTCCTAGCCATTTTTATGTTTAAAATTTAAAATTTACTAATTTTAAGTCCTTTATGAACAAATAAGGTATATATAATATGACCTAAGATTTATTGTGTAGATAAAACTTTTATCTTTAGATTATTTTATGTGATTATTTTAAAGCGTTGCTGATAATTCATACTTAAAAGAAACAAATTAGTTATCAGTTTAAAAACAAAAGTTTCATGATACAATATTTTTTTAACTATCTAATATAATTTGTAGAATTCTAGATAAATATTTCAAATACAATACTACTATTATTTTTCTTTAATAATTTTGAGAGAATGAAAATTTAAATTTTCTAAATTATATGTCGTATTTTAACTTCAGCTTTAACCTCAATGTTTGTAGTTTTTTTATTTAATTTTTCAGTTATAATTTTTTACTATCAAAAATTCTGGGATGGGCATCCTGCCGTCCCGTATAGCAGTAACAACTTTTGTATTTAATAAATATTTTAAAACATGGTCAAGAACTATCATCTTATTTACATCATAAACGCTCAAAGGTATATTATACTTTAACAGTTAAACATTGATCGCGGTTTTAATGAATACAATTATCACAACAACCGACACACATACCTCATCATACAGTATTTTAGAGAAAATACGCAAACGCTTTATGCAATGTGATTAAAGTTTATCATTGAACAATAAACATCTATTTATTTGTAGCGTTACAGGACGCCTCGTTCGTTTCGACATGCATTCTCCACTTTCACCTTTTCTACTGTACCTCCTAACTTTGTCTTCTTGCCAGACTAGATACATGAAAACGGTACGTTTACAAGATGTCAAAATGTTTTTTACCAAGCGAAATCGAATATAAAATCATAATAAAATTACCTTTTTTTAACATCTCAAAGTCTTTGTAGAAAATTAAAAATTGTCCCACTTAATGGTTATGTAATATACACGTAATTGTTTCCCTAAATAGATATTTTTATACGTATTTGTGTACAGTGCGTAAAACGCAGTGTTAGGTTGGACATATAATCAAATAAAATAACTTAAAAAAATAACAATCAACAAAAGACTTCAATGAAAATGCTAAAAAAGCGGCAAAACTACGTAAAAATGAAATTTTCAACACATTTCACAAACCACTTTACATTTTTTCTATTAAGAAACATATTCAGTAGAAAAATAGTAAATTTTTCTACTATACACGTTTTGTTTCACTTACATTATTATTAGTACTTTCATCATTCGGTAGTATAACTAACTCTGTAGCACACACCATATTCACTTGAAAATAATAAATAATAAACAAATTTTTAAACAATTTGTCAATTGTAAAACAATAATTTCTTACTTAAAACTATAATAAATGTGATTATTTTAAAATGTGGGTATTCTCAAGCCGCTTTACTAGTTGACTTGAAATAAAAACGGCGTCGTATATTCAGTTTTACGTTTCGCGGGAGATTTAAAACATTTTTCTACTAATAAAATATTTTCTATATATATTTTTAACATTGGGATCCTATGCCTAAATTAATTAATATCATGTAAAAAAATTCTTATTTGTAAAAAAAATTACGATACGATCACGAGTTACGATTTTCTTGTTATATGCATTTCGTATCAATCACTGCTATATAAACTAATAATATATAAAAAAATGTATTCGGATGAAAATAATTCTGTTGGCAATAACTTGTCTCAATCACTATTTCTACTTATTTTTCAATCTAAAATGAGACTTTTATAATACGAAGTCACTATTAATAAAATTATATTATGTACTTGGGGAAGTGAATTATTTTCATCGTTCATATTTCTCGAATTTGGGCGGAAAGCGGAGAACGAAGTGCCGAAATTTGTGGCGCAGTGGGTCAGCGTTTAATTACAAGCGTGATGTCGTGGGTTCAATCGTTACACTAGAACAACTTGATTGTAATGAAAGCAATAAAAGTATACTGTTTTTTTTCTTTAAAAAAATTCGAGACTAAATGATATAGACGTATGTATCAATTTGTGGCGCAGCGGCACTGTGTTTAACTCTAAACGTGACCGTTGTCGCTTCCATTGACAAACGAAAGAATGAATTATTTTATTTCCTCGTTCTGGTAAGGAAATAAAGCGAGGCGTCGAAATCAACTCATACCAAATGGAGTATCTCAAAACTAGGTTCCCTCTGCCTACCCATCTTCTATGCGCGGGATGCGGACAAGCTAAAAAGGTAATTTAAACTTTAAGTTAGTAACAAGAAATCGAAAATTGGACAGTGCCTGTTCTTTCTGAATACCCGGCTATAGGCGTGATATGGAGTGAAGTTGAAAAAAATAATTATAAAGTAGTTAAAAATATAAAACCCACCATACCAAATACTTACAAGGGTAATAGGCGCGGACTGCACAGAGTGCGGCGGGTGCGCGTTGTGTGTGTGCGGCGCGTGCGCGTGCGGTAACGACGCGGGCGGGATGAGCGCGGCTGATACCGGACCATTCTCCACTATTTCTGATGTGAATACAAATTTTTGGCTATAAGGCTATTATAATATTGTGTTGTCGTGGTGCAGGGGCACAAAGTGTGACTGTAAAATCGAATGGTTGTAAGTTCGATCCCCACTTGAGGAAATAAAATATTTATTTACATTTATATTTTCTTTTCGTCACTCTGGTGTCGAGGCAAAGCGCGGCGTTGAGTTCCGCTACTCAACACGCAATCCCTCCAGAACTTGGGGGAAAATGGGGAACGGGGTGTCTTAACACTAAGTTCCTCTGCCTACCCTGCTGTGTGCGGGAGAAAGCTTAAAGCTGATTTAATTTTTAATAGCTGATTAAATTTGATTTAATTTATAATAATATTTATTGTATTTCAAGACCAAATTTATAATATTTTATTTCGTGACCAAATTTGTTTTATTTTAGATTTAAATTTATACTGCATCGGCACAATTTGAGACCAGTCGTAGTGCACAAGCGTGTGATTGTAAACGCGACAGGTTATGGATTCAATTCCCAATACAATTAAATATTCTAATATCGCTCTGGAGTCGATGCAAAGCGCAGTGTTGAGTTCCGCCACTCAACACGCTCAATGCCTCCAGAATTCGGCTTAGCTCCCTCTGCCTACCCTGCTAAATGCGGGATACAACGTGAAGCTGAATAAAAAAATGTGAGAAGTTGATTACGAAAATATGTTGAGGCCATCGTGGTGCAGTGGGGCAGCGTCTGATTGTAAACGCGACGGTCGCGGTTTCGTTCCTATTATTTGACTTTTTTTCACTTTGGTAAGACAAAATATAGCGGTGAGCTCCATCACTAAAGCATGTAATATTTCGTAATAATTCGGGCAAAAAGAGTACAGTATATATTGATACTAGTTTCTATAGGTCTATCCTTTTATGTTAATCATGTATGAAGCAGGAAATGAGATATAGAAACATCTAAACGATAATTATTAAATCATGAGCGAAAGTAGGCGATGCAGTGTTCTTTGCATTTACAGAATATAAGTAGCAGGCATTGGTCGCCACTGTAAGTTAGTGTTCTAAGCCGGAATGCGAGCAAGGGTAAACTCAGCGTAGCTGCGTTTGGCCGTACACAGTGCAGTGCAATACTGGCATAGACTCTGTTATAAGGCAATTAATGAAACGTAGGTATTACAGAAGAAACATGAATGTTGTGGAGATGTAATCTCTTTGTAGAATATGCCGACGAATCAGAAATGAAGAGATACAGTGAATGAAAGTGGAACTTGCGAGGATGTCACGGTGGGAATAAAGAAGAACGCGCTCAAGTGGTTTAGGCAGTTCGACAGAATGAGTGACGAAAGAAGTGCAATAAAGATACATGACGCAAGAGTGAGTGGTAGGAGGCAGAGGGAGACCGACTCGGTTTATATTCGAAAAATGGTTACGTAGAAAGCATGCATAAGGAGATTAATGACAGTGGCGAAAGGGGTACGCTGAAAACGTATTATTTGGCGTTCGCTTAGAAATAAAGCGTGAAGCAAAAAAATTTTAGCATTTTTTGTTTTTTTTTATTTTGGATTTTGGATAAATTTTAAACGGTTTTTAAAATCCATGGCTTCGAATCATATTAGATTTAAATTTTATATGCAATAAAACGACAGTATTAAACAACTTTGCGAATTAGATTATTAAATATATTTTTTTTTACATGACTCCATATTAATTTTGAGTACCTAATACTAAATAATACTATTATCTATACCAGTGGTTCCCAACCAGTGGTCCGCGGACCACCAGTGGTCCGCAGAGGCCTAAATATGGTCCGCGAACGATTTTAATGTTATGACTGGGCTTGGTGAGGCGAAGTTTCTGTTTGATTATCACAGTAAATTTTTATTATACCTACATGTAGGTATAATTAAAATTAGTGTAGTGGTCCCTCTTACCAAGAATGATATAAAAGTGGTCCTTGATCAAGGAAAGGTTGGGAACCCCTGATCTATACAGATAATTTTACATAAAAAATTGAACAAAGGAAATAAAATCGTCATCAATTTTACTGAAATGTATTAGAATTGAACATAAGAGCAACAATCATTGACAAATTTGTCGTATATTACAAACCTTTACTTTGTGCAAAAATAAACACGCTATCATTGTGCAAAAAGTGTCTTTTAACTCAAGCCTAGTAAAATATATTATATTTCAATATATTACAAGATGTTTATTACAGATGTTTCTTACTTTGAGCTATTATTACATTGAAGTGCTCATATGATTCACTACAACGCGTGTGACATTGACATTGACGTACACACTTTATTAGAAACGGGAAGCAAGGTCGATTTAATATCATTGAAGCGAAAACGTGCAAAATTGCTAATTTATTAACATTTGCCGTAGAGGCCGTCGTGGCGTAGCGGCACAGGGTGTGATATGTATTCTCTCTCTGGTAACAAGAACAGAAAGAGCGTTGAGATCCGGCATTTAATACGTAGTCTTTTTTTGCAGGCAAACGAGTCACCTGATGGTAAGTGATCAGCACCGCCGCCCACGACCCCGTGTAATACCAGAGGAGCTACAGGTGCGTTGCCGGTGTCTATGTCTTAAAAATAGGGCGGAAAGTGGTGAGCGGAGTAAACATTTGGCAAACTCCTCAAGGCACATTTTCTTTGAGGAGATTCCAAATCTAGTGTTAAGACTAGCACTAGGTTCCCTCTGCGTAAGCTGCTATATATGTGAAATATATGGAATATAAGTAGTATAAGTAGCGTTAAGCTAAAATATATTCTTTTTTTTTTTGCAAGTTTTTTGTATTATGTAGGAAATGGTAAAAAACCGCATCCTTATTCAGTAATGTTTGATGATATAAAAAAATATGTCCTATTATTTACATACAAAACACGGATGTGACAGTCTTAATATGTATCTAAAACGAATATAAAACGAAAATAAACAAAGCCGAAATATTTAACAATCATAAAACAAAAGCTATGCAAACATGATACAGGACTAGGATATGTCTAATAGTAACCTAGTTCCTATATACTTAGAACGATGAAGTTAGTGACTCAAAGGTCGCTGACATTAATGACAAGGAAACACTCATAGTGCTCTTTTTGTTATGTCACTATAAATCATCATTCTTACGTACCGTTTAGAATAAAACTTTGGGTTTACTATATATATATATATATATATATATATATATATATATATATATATATACATACATACAATCTATACTAATATTATAAAAGCTGAAGACCTTGTTCAGTTGAAGGCCCCAATCTCAGGAACTACTTGTTCGAATTGGGAAAATATTTTTGAGTTGGACTACATTTTTTGTGAGTCCATTTATCGCGGAAGTTTATAAGGCTCACATCTTAGTTCTTTCCATTTGACTATTCTCTAGTTGATAAAAGCTAGTGTTTATACATGCACGTCTTATATTACTGCAGATCCTCATAAAGTAGTATAAAAAAACCAAAAGAATCGAAAATAATTCATTCATTATAAAACTAACCTGTGCAAACACAAAACCGGTCTAGCATATTCAGGTCTTACAATAACCTAGAAGAAACTAGTGTTTACATATAGACTAGCAGTTTGTGACTCATAGGTCACTGACATTACTGACACGTGACAAGGAAATAACACTCATAAATACAAAGCGTACCTACATCATTTAAATCACAATAAAACTATTTAGTTTACTATTTTTTTTTAGGTTCACGATTTATTCCGTAAAAAAAATTAGCTTCATCCCGCACACAGCACTCGCCACTTTCCGGAGGCATTGTGTGTTGAGTGGCGGAACCCAACGCCGCACTTTGCCCTGACAACAGAGCTAAGAAACGAAAATATAAATTTAAAATAATATTAATTTTCATCTCCTCGAGTGGGGATCGAACCCACAACCAGTCGCTTTTGCAGTCACACTTTGTGCCCTTGCGCCACGACAGGCCACAAATAAAATATTTAAAAAAATCATTTTCCGTCACGTTTATAGTTGCAATTTTGTGCCTCGGCGCCACGATGGCCTCAATTAAATAAAAAAATTAAGTATTGAAGAGCGGAACTCAACATATCGCTCTGTCTTTATTCCAGAGCGTGGAAATGATTAATGGGAATAGAGCTTCGCGTTTACAATTAACCGTTGTACAACTGCAGGCAGGCAGGCGCAGTTGATAAAATTGTAACTGCAGCTTCAAAGTATTGTAAATATTTTTAAAAGTCTAGTATTATCGTTCGTTTAAATATTTAAATTTTGAAGAACTTTTAAAAAATACAATCGAATATTAAATATATATTATCAAATTATATAAATACATAAAAAAATATTATCGACAAGACTCTCGTAGGTATAGGTATATAACCGTAAATTACTTTTTTTATATACGTATGGTTACGTACAAATCAATCACTCAAGCGTAACGTATTATTATTATTATTATATACATATAATATGCATAACGGCTGAATTAGTTTAAAATAAAAAATAATAATAAAAAAACATGCTCACATAATCTACCTGTTGTTTTAGTAAACGATAATTTTTATTTAATTTACTTTATATCAAAAAAATTAAAATTATATTTGATTTAGTAAAGAAAATAAATCATAGCATAACAAAGTTTAATACATTACAATTTGTTTTAGTTAAACAAAGGAAATGAAATACAGTATATACTCATTTTACAATTACATTCAATCTTGTTATTTATAAATCTATACTGATATTGTAAAGCTGAAAAGTTAATTTGGTTGAACGAAACTAATCTCACAAAGTACCGATTTAAATTAAATAAATGATTTTTGTTTTGGATAGTTAATTTATCAGAGAATGTCTGTAATACTACGTCGTGACGCAGGGGCGCAAAGTGTAACTGTAAACGCAACAGGTTGTGGGTTCGATTCCCACTCGAGGAAATGAAGTATTTCTTATTTCATTTCTTCGCTCTGCGGCGTTTAGTTTCGCCACACGACTGACTGGCTATGGGGAATGGAGTGTCTTAACACTAAGTAAGTAAGTTCCCTCTGCCTTCCTTGGGGTGTAGGGGATACAGCGTGAAGATATTTAAAAATACAAATCGTTTCAATGTAACCAACTGTACCTGAAGTCAGAATTACGTCCCGCACTTAGAACATCCCAAGTGCGGAACATCACGTGTCATTTAATACTCTCAGTTAATTTCATTTGAAAACGCGATCGAAACCACGAATGAAAAACTATAGTAACCATACTAAGTATATGTATAATATACACACAAACAAAATTATATAACCGCCATTGAACTTCACAACTACGCAATAAAAACCCCAAAATAACACACAAAACACGAAAACCACTAAACATGCACTTTTCAATTTCAATTACCATCGTCCATATTTATCCAACATTTGCGCGGGAAAACATTTTTTCTTAGTTCAGTTTTTTTTTAATATAAATCCAGGCACAAGTCGCTTTAGATAAGGCTTTCCGACTGAACCAACTAGCTGTGTCATCGTATTGGTAATATGCCAATTTATTATTTTCAATATGAACGGTAATAATTTTTAATCTGTTCAAATTCAGTTCTTAACTTTGTAAATTTAAAGGTTGGTATTGCTTGCTTTTGCGTTTGGAAAGTTGGCGGTATTCCAATATGTCGGAATAGTAACGCCAGTCGACCGTTCCATTCATTCTGTGATAACACATTTGTTTTGTAAACAAAGCGTCGTAAGATTATCAACATGTTGATAACAGATTACTATGCGTTGTTTTTTGCCACGTCATTTTCAACAATCGTTTATATTAGTGCTAGAATGGGTTATGCTTTATGCCTTATATTGTTTTAGTTGAGCTATTTTTATTGTCTCTTAAAAATGCATGGTAAGTGGTATGTAATTGATAAAATGTATTATTTCTAGAATTATATTATTATAAAATTTATAATAAATTAGGCGAAATTAATAAAATTATAATAAGTCATTATGGCGCAGTCCGAAAGTGGTTAGACTGTAAACGCGATGTTAGTGGGTTCAATACCAACTCAGTCCAATTAATATATATTAAAATATTTTCATATCTCTCCTGAGGTTCACAAAGTTTCGAAAATTCCGCAGAGTATGTGGGAAAAAAGTGTAAGTCTACAAAATATACGAACCTAATTGAGAACCTCCTTTTTGAAGTTGGTTAAAAATAATATTTTACATATTCTTGAACACATGATCAAGAAAGAACATTTTACATATTATGAAATGTATAAAAGTTGCCCTATTTTCTGAGTTTTGAAGTTTTATGAAGTACGTATGATTTTTTTTATTTTTAAAAGGTAAGGAAAGGTCATACTGAATTAGGGAAACATGTTGATACAATACTATAAAGTAACATGTGCATGTACGTGTACATCTTTGTACATGTAAGTAAGCTTATGTCTGTTAAATATGTGTGTTTCTTCATAATTTTATATATTTATTATTATTATTTTTCTTTTTTTCAGTTTCACGCTGTATCTCATATGTAGCAGGGTAGGGTAGGGCAGAGGGAGCTACTCCCTACTTTCCGCCGAATTCGAGAAATTCGAAGAAATGAGTATATTAAATATTTCATTTCCTCGAGGGGGAATGGAATCCACAACTTGTGCCCCTACGCCATAATTGGTTTTAATTTATTTATATATGTAGTACAGAGTGTTTTTGTCATCACCATTGTAAATTCATTAAATTTTTTAAAGAAAATAAATAATAAAATTATCGTTGTAATATAAAACGCCATTTGTTAAGAATGACGCACACGCACAAGCGTATAAAAAAATCGATGTAGTTTGGCTTAGTAATCAGAGCACTTGAATGGTTTCCAAGAGGTGCGGGTTCAAATTTTTATATAATTTTTAAAAATAGTATTGAGCTAACTATTGTTATTAACAATTTTCATGTTTCTAAATATTTTTCTTATACTTTTTTACCTTTCTAAGATTTATTATATATAGGTATTTGTGGTTATTTCTACTAACCACTCGTCCTGTTGAGGTGCGGTGAGGGCGGCGCTGGCTGTTTACTGGGCGTGGACGCGCCAGACGCGCCCGTGTTGTTTATACTGTGGAAAATTATATTAAATAATATAACAAGGCCTTCGTGGCACAGTGGACCTGACCAGTGCACCTAACTGTAACCACCATGGTTGTGAGTTCAGTTTTCACTCAGGGACATTAATTATTTAAATTTTTCACTTTCCTTCAACATTATGTTTAGTTTAAAATCATGGAGTTGAAGAGTTTGTTTATTTAAAGCGTTTATCTCAGAGACTACCAGTGGAATATGAAAAATTATCCTTATATTGTTAATTTGATAGTTAATTATAGCCTATTGTAATACGGTAATCATTTCGATGTAATACACTGTACCTGCTGTTAGATATTAAGATGTGTAGCTGCCTACGGGAACGAAGCTAGTATACATTTTATGTAACACATTTTTCTGTGTTATTATGATGTTGAAAGGAATTTGGAACATTCTTAATCATATACAAGGTATCCAAATACAAGAAAAACATATATTTTTTAGCTATCCACAAGATAAGTAGAATTTACGTGTCAAGACATTTCTCTTTCTGCTTTTTACTTAAATGAGATATCATATTGATTTTGATTTACATGTTGTAAGTTGTGAATCTAAATGCCACCATTTGTTCTGACAAAGTGACAAAATTGAATGTTAAGTAAAAATCATTTCCAACAAACCTATTAGCGTTGACGTTGTGATTGAGCAAACTGACGGTGGGACTGCCAACGCACGCCACACGCAGCGGCAACGGTTTCACCGGCTGGAACAATATTATAATAATACTATTTTGTATTTCTTATTTTATTATAATATATAATATATTGGGTTTGGGTTGTCGTGAGACAGTGGCACGGTTTTCGACTGTAAACGCGATGGTTGTGAATTCGATTACCTCTCGAGGGGAGTTATTTTCATTTTCTCACTATAGTGAGGAAGAAGACAAAGCGGGGTATTAAATTTCGCCACTCAATGCAGTTCCTTCTACCTATCATGCTACTGGCAGAATACAGATGAAGCAAAAAAGGGGTCACAATCTAAGCTTAAAACACATAGAAAAATTGAAACCCAATCTAGGCACATTTACTAATGAAGAAAAACAGTGCTTTATAACATAAACTATATCGCTTAGTTTTGCTGAGGCCAGTCGTGGCGCAGCGGCACAAATTGTGACTGTAAAACCTACTGGTTGTGGGTTCGATCCCCACTCGAGGAGATGAAATATTTACTTAAATTTATATTTCCATTTCTTCGCTCTGGTGTCTAGGCAAAGCGCAGCGTTGAGTTCTGCCACTTAACACGCAATGCGTCCAGGATTCGGCAGAAAGTGGGCAACGGAGTGTCCTACACTAGGTTTCCTCTGCCTACCCTGCTGTGTTCGGGATACAGCGTGAGGCTGTTATTTTTTAATTTTTTACTTAGTTTTATTCTAAGCCACTACGCACTACACTGACATTCTTAAAGGATATTGGAAAATAATTTTCTTTATCCCTATCAGGGTAGCCAGAGAGAGCCGAGCGCCAAATGTTACTAACTAAGATAGTAATGACAAACTCCACCATCTTACTTTGGCCGTGTCGTCTTTTTTCTTTTTGTCTACATCTAACGAGTCTGTCGCGTGGTTGTGGACGTCTAACGTCGGGGACGTGACTGGACTTGTTCCTGCAGTACAAAAAATAGAATATTTATTATTGTTATCATTATAGCTTAGCGATGTATCCAGCATATAGAGAGGTAGGCAGAGAGAATTTAGCTTTATGACACCATGTTTCCCACTCACGGGCGCATTTACGAGATATTGCGTGTGTGTAGCGCCGCAAGTAGGAATCGAGCAGACAACCGTCGCGTTTATTGTCACACTTAGGCTAGGTATAAGCCCAGTTAAATTTTAAAATGTCTCTAATAACATTGAATATGAATACTCTCGATTTAATGTTGAGGTTCAGTGCAACATTATAAGTAATAGTTCTTATTGGAGTTTAAAAAAAGCGGCATCAGTTCTCTTTTTCAGTTTTCTTTTTTTTTTTGTGATGAATTAGTTATTTAGTTTTACCAAATGTGGTATAAATGTGCGAGTCCAACCAGCCACTTACTTTATACTATTTTTTATTATTATTAGTTATTGCTACCTACATATGTATGTATGTAATTTCTTTTCAATCTTTTCGTAACTTCGCATTACTAGGTGTTATAAATACTAAATACACACAAAAATATAGGAAGAAACTCAACAAACCTGATAATATACTAGTAGGTGAGCCGGGTGAATCATTACTATTATTACTATCAGTCGTCGCTGATGATGGAAGGCCGACCCCACTTAACTCAATCTCATCTAAACCGTTAATATCTTCATAAATGTAGTCATTCTCTTCGTAGCCCGGCTCTAATGATGATACAATGTAATACTCTACATCCTCTTTTATTCTTTTTATCTGAAATTTTAATTGTTTTCGGGTTATTAATATGTGAACGTGTTTCATAGGTGTGAGTTCATTTACCCTATTTGGTAAATGAAAGCACAGCACTGACTGAGTTTCGCCCTTTATTATGCAATGTCTCTAAAATAAAAGAATATTCTTTAGATACGACATTCTGCCTCTGCCTGCCTTAGCAAAACAATAGAGATTCTTAGCGTGAGATTCCCTGTTATTCTTTTTAATAATATGTGTATGTATTTGAAGTTGTGGGTTCAATACTCCTGATGGAGTAATAGTCACTAGGTTCTCTTTACCAAGTGCTCAACTGGCACATTCAGATTACTTATCATAGCAATCAAAGAACAGAACAAAATAAAATATAATCATTCATATTTTGGATTCTTTCTAATGGGAAAGATTTAACTAGGACAGTGGTTATTGCCAATCACTTAAGGAAAGTAAGGATCATAGTAGTTACGATATTTCTATCTATGTAGATATGTTAGTTCTATTGAAAATAGCAGTCGTGGCCGCCCTGAATTTATATATATACATATTTTTGAGCTTTTGCACATTAGAGAAGAAAAAAATCAAAAGTAAGAAAAATCCTAACACCAAGCACAGTCATCCACAAATAACTTTAGGTCAGCCACGACTTGTCGACAGTGCTATACATATATAAAAAGGTATACCTGTTCAACCTCCACAGACATGTTATCTAGCATTCGTAGTAATGTTTCAAGTTTTTTTATATGGAACCTATGCCTCTCCAGTTTCAATTTGAGCTCATCCATACGATCCTGTTTCTCTTTGTCCAAACGTTTTTTCTTACCAACTAATAATGACTCTACTTCAGACTCAAAAAGATCAATCTGTAATGTAAATATTAAAAATGTATAAATAATTAATAATTTAAGTAATGGTGCAGTAGCAGCACGGCGTTGAGTTCCACCACTTAACATGAAATATCTCAAAAGTAGGGAAGAGAATGTCTTAACACTAGGTTTTCTCCATTTATCGTGCTACGGGATATAGAGTGAAGCTAAATAATTTATTTGTGGTTAATATAGTTAATTGTAATACTGATTAAACATAAAAACATGCAAAAAACATAGATATCCAAAATATATATCAAACAATATTTAGGCCGTCTCAACCCAGCATTTAACTATAGCCGCGACGGGCTGTGGATTCGATTTCTACTCTGGGCAATTAATTATTTTATATGCGGCATTGAGTTCTGCTACTGAAAACGAAACATCTTGAAAATAGGGCAGTGTGTGGGGAATGATGTCTTAACACTACGATCCCTCTCCACACCCCACTAGATGCAGGATAAAGCGTGAAACTACTTTCTTTATACCTGTAAATTGAGTGCATCAATAGAAGAAATGAGCCACGATGACATCTCCTCGCGCTCCTTTTGCGCCGGGTCCAGTTTCTGTGCCGCACCCAGGCCTTCTTTAGAGTATGCTTTTGTTTTCGTCTCTCTTTCAACTACTTTGAACCTTTCCATTTGCTGAAAACAAAAGATGAAATCCAATTAACACAATTAATTATTAAGGCCGTCGTAGCCCAGTAGAACAGCATCTGATTGTAAATGCGACGGTAATAGTTTCGATTCTTACTTAGGGGATTGAATTGATTTAATTTCTCCGTTCTAATAGACAAGGCACGGCATTGAGTTCTGCTACTCAACTCACAATGTCTCAAACATTGGATGGTATGTGAATGGAGTGTCTTAACATTAGGTTCCCTCAGTCTACTTTAGTTATTGCAATTCACGAGGTCCACTATAATCATATTGTAATAAACACAATGCAAATAAGTCCAAAAGAGCTAAAGAAATACTTATAAAGATCCTACTAAGTTTAAAAATGAAAATTCAACCATGTATAAAACACTGAACAGGTTTGGGTGAAATTTGATAGACATTTAACTTAGCTGAATTAACTCACGATATGTTTTAGCAGCACTTTATGTTGGAACATTTATTATTATTAGTTTGTTGCACTTCTAATATTTATGATAAATATTAAATAATTTTTTTAACAATATTTATACATTATAAAATAATTTAACTATATAATTTTTAACAAAATATCTAAAATGTTAAAAATAATAAAGCAAATAAGTATAAATCCAACACATTTTAAAAAATTATTAATAAATATTGAAGTCAATCTTAACAATAGTCCCGTTTTTTTCAGTTGTTCATACTTAATTGAAGACAAAAAAGCAAATACGGCTAATTACAATAGTTGTTATAGCAGAACAATAGATGAAAGTGAATAATGTTATATCATATACACAATGAAGAGAAAATATTATATTTTTTTATATATTCAAGCATCTTCTATAACAGCAAGAACTGTAGCAGAGAGTGGAGAATAAAGACATTTTATTCTCTGCTTCCTGCAAGTTCAGCACCACATTGTTCAACTTAATCAAAGAAACAAGGATATTTATACTTAAATATAAGCCCATAGTCATCATATATGTAGCCAGACACTTCTCTGTAACTCAATTTTCTCTTTATAAAAAACTTTTTACTTTTCTCTGAATAAACTGTTAACTGTTATTTCACTAATAAGAAAGTAATTTTAGGGCTCCTCTAAAATATCAAAACAAAAACATCAAGCCATATGTTTGATTTTAAATTACTATTGTCACTCTGGCATAAGTCCAGATGCAGTATTATATGCACTTTCAACATTTGCACGACCGTGTTAACAATTATCATGTAATTGTTTGTTTATGTATTAAACAAAGTTATAATTAACTTCAGAATAAAAAGAAATAGTTTGTTGAGAAAAATAATCAAATATCAAAGCTTTTGAACAATATAACAGACATTATATTGTTTCAAAGCTTTGATATTTGTCAAAAGATATAAGTAGTAAATATCAAATAAAAAAAGAGGAGAAGAAACAGCATAGTATTCCATGGTTTTCCTATATGGTGCCTATCATATTGCATGGTGAGGAAGTTAGAGCAGTGGGATAAACACAAGTGTATATTGAATGTATGGGGTCCCTTTGAACACCCTCACTTCCACTGCTCAAGATCTCTCTAAGACACGAAAATTTTAAATGATTCTATTAGTGCAATCTGTGAATTACATTCTAGAAACAAATTGATGCTAGTTCTAGTCAGGCTGATATTTTAGAAAACTGTAGAGATTTTGCTGTTATACCCCAATACTTCTACCACATACAATTATAAGTACTTTCTATTTCTTCAGTAAATAGTGCTTTCATGTATTAATCCATAAAATAAAAATCTTGTATATGTTATTTCTTTAATATTATATAATATGGATAAAAAAATCTTTATAAATATGTTATACACATTAACAACTACATATAACATTTAAAAAAAAAAACAATCTAGTAATATAAAGTTGAAGAGTTTAATTGAACTCCCTAATCTCACTAGCTACTGGTTTGAATTGATTTTTTTTTCATGTTGCCGTGCCCAATATAACCACATATAAGGGAATAATATTAAAGCCTATCACTTAATGTAATCCTTTCCCACAGTCAGTTATCTTGGGTACTTAAAATATGTTTTACCATATGGATAAAGCCACAGGTGCAATTCAGTAGAAAATATTTGATGAAACAAGTATTCAATTTATTTTAGCAATTCGTTTAATAGTCTATCCATAACCATGGCCTACTGCAAAGTGTGTAAATGGTCAGGTTATCAAAAGTCTATAATACTAAATATACAAGATTAATCAAGTTTGTTTGATTTAAAATATAGGTGTTGTTATATAAAAATATTATTAATTTAATATCATTCCCCTTATTGTCACAGCAAATTTTCCTTATGTTCAAAGAAATGGAAAAATAGGTGATTGTTCTTGTTCTTTACTTTACAACATTGGTTTCCAACCAGTGGTCCGCAGAAGCCTTAATATAGTCCGCAAAAAACTTTAATTTTATGACTGGGGATGGTGAGGTGAAGTTTCTGTTTGATTATCACAGTTAATTTTTGTTATGCCTACATGCATAGTGGGCCCTTCTACCAAGAATGATATAAAAGTGGTCCATGATCAAGAAATGGATGGGAACCCCTGCTTTACAAGAATAGCTTTAATAGTATTTTATTTGAAACTATTTTAAATTGATTATTGAATATATTTGTGCATTGAAAAATATATTTTAGTCTAGTCTGTAGTCATAGTCACTTTGAATGCTTGTTTTTATTTGTTACAAAAAAGTTGTAAAAAAATTACAGATTTTATACTATAAATAATGTTTTATTTACTAATATTACTATCAGCATACTTATTTATACTTTTATGTAAAATAACACTATCTTTTAAAGCTTTATTTACATTATGAGAAGCTATCTTGTGCTATATTGGCTTTGAGCTTAAGATAACAAATCATACAACAAGATGTACTATGATATTCTTAAAGTATTGTTCATTTATACCTATAATTTCATTCATGTTTATGATAATTTACTTAGAAAAAAAATCATATTAGATTTTTCTTAGTAGTTAAATTATAAAAAAAATAAACGAATAAAATATGTAAAACATAATTATATAATGATATATTATTCATTTTACTTTATGGTATATCAAGACATGTTAAATTTATAAATACATTTCACAAAATCTAATATTTATTCTAAATATAGATTTGATAAATGCATTAAATATAAACACTTGTCTCAACTGGTCTTTATTAATTCACAAATGTCGGTAGTAATAAAGAACAATCCTAATAGAACTATATTGAAATATTAACTATCTATGACATTGATTATATATAGCAAGAAAGCTGAATGAAAAGTACATTAATTTCATTAGAAAAATCAATTAATAAAGTGCTATGCTCTTCTCCTTTACTTATAACTTGTATACAATATAATAATTAAATAAATTTCTACTTGTCAAATATTTTCGTATAACACTTACTTAAAATTAAGATAAACACAAATATAACAAGAAACTCACCGTTTCTATTAGTTTCCTATATTCTAAAAGTGTACTCTTATCCTTAATTTCACCAGAGGCAATCCATGACTTGATCTGATCTCGTAGCCTCTGGAGCTTTTTAATCTCCTTCTTGAGATCCGCCTCATATTTCTCCTTCTGATTACTGTTCGTCGCATTGTGTACCTTCTGCCAGATGTCCTCAAACGTCTCCACCCCTTCTGTGACCTTTTTTAAACACCTGTCTATCTCACCTGCAATAAACATATTCACTTCACAAATGAACTGAATAAACCTGTTTCACAGACGCAACTTCCAATCGAACGCGTAATTATTGTCACTCAACACTGTTTATAAAACCTATGTCAGGTTTTTATCGTTTATAGTGTATAAAATTCATTAAATATCACGTTATTGAGTTGGTGAAAGAGAATTTGCGTAAAAAAAGCACGTAGACAGTAAACGCACTGTCAATTCTTACGAATACCGTCTTGTATTCATTTTCACTGGAGTATGTAAGATGTTGTGAGACAACGGCCAGTCGCGGCTGCAGAGCCGAGGTCCCTGCGGTTGGACAATAG
>JAATLQ010026819.1:0-27538 GCA_013421005.1 Heliconius erato x Heliconius himera
TATATATATATATATATATATATATATATATATATATATATATATATATATATATATATATCTTATAGTAAATTTACGTATAAACATTTTTACGTAACAGGATATGATCCCGCAGCTTGGAGTCCGAGCGCTCTGAGCGTCCGTACTTACTCATAAAGCTACGTCATTTTTTTATATGCTTGTTACAATTTTTTTGTTTTGTATAAAGTATTGTTTTTTGAATTTGGAATAACCTTAAAAATGTGCATGAAGCCTAAAAAATGTTATGATCAAAAATCTTAATATTATATTTCCAGGCACAAACAAAGTAATAACACTAAAAGAGAAACAAGTAATGCAATACGAGTACAAAATGCTACGCAGATTCAACAAAGACTGTAGTGATCGTGAATGTAAAGAGATTATAACGAGTGGTGCCGTCAAAGATAATATTAGTTTTATTTCTATAGCAGTAAATAAATCTGGTTCTTTGTTGTTTATATCTACTAACGATAGTAGAGTTATTTGTGTTGATTTGAAAACTTATGTTCATGTACTGGACATGGAAAATAGGAGAGGGTAAGCTTTTTTTTATAATATGTTACACTATTTCATTTTGTCAATGAATAGATAAAGCGGAATTGGTGTTTGAAATTAGATACATGAAATAGAGTCTGACTAAAAATTAAACTCAATGGTTATGGATTCAAATCTTGTTTGGAGGATTTATTTGTATTTTCTGGCTTTGAAAAGACAGTTTACTGAAGTCGTAGTGTCTTCAAAGACTCCAACGGAAAGTCGTGTTGAGTGGCGGTATTTGGAGACGAAGGAATCAAAACCTATTTTTTTTTTATGTAACTGCTTATAAATATATAAATAAATAAGAGAAAACGTTTCAGTAATGTAGTATCGATGTCAGTAAGTGAAATATCATGGGATGAACTGGAAGCTGGTCCGGATGTACTCCTTACAGGAACAGATGATGCGGAAAATAGTGCCAAAGTTTGGTATTTGGATGCTTATGCCACTATCAACAGGCAAAGGGATAATGGGTAAAGTATTATAAATCTATTTATATGTATATGTTTGTATTGTATGGAACAATTTTAATGTTAATTCGTTATGGTTCAATAATGTATTTGTAGGTCAATTGTAGTATAGTACGGGCCGTGGTCGCCCTAAATTTAGACGTTCCTTTGGAGAATAAACAAATCTTAAGTCAATTGCGCATATTTGCATCTATAGCTAACTTCAAGGCGGCCACGACTCATCGACCTTACTGAATATTTTTCGTGGTCTGCTAAATGTAGAGGACGCACAAAAATTGACAGTAGACATTTTTATGTTAACACTTTACTATACTCTATAAATTTTGGCATGAGATAAACAAATACTGTTTCTAAAACTTTTGACATTTTTTAATTTCTATTTAATTTGGTCCAGGTTTACTTATATCTTAAAATATTAAAAATTCAATATAACAAAATAAATCAGTAAACAACTTTACACGTAATAAAACAAAAAACTAAATAAAAACAACAAAAGTAACAACGGAATCACAACGGTATTGTCTAATATACAGGTAGATCGATAATAAAAATGACTGATTTAATCTGACCGATGACAAAACACCACATTTGATTGTTAATGTTCTCAGAACCTGTACTCTATAATTTATTATAGTAGTTTATTTTTATAGTATTAAAGTGCGCCTAAAGTTCGAAAACAAGTTGACTTTTGGGTGTCCTACACGTCAAGTAATTAAACATTATTAAAAATGAAAAAAATAATTTATGTAACTTATGATACTGTAAATTGGGGTGAATATAAACATTTTTTGATTTTTACAATGTTCCTGACTTTAAATACGAAAACAATCATTATTTTTTATTATAATATTTATTTTGTTTTTAATTTATTTTTTTGTTAAATTGAATATTGTGCATTATAAGCATATGCATATAAGCATATTAGAAAATATAATTATAAAAATAATTTCATTATCGATGAAATCGATAAATTTAAATCATAATTATTATCAAATATAAGTTCTATCTATAGACATCGTTTAATAGTATTATTTATACCCATAAAACCATATATATTTTTTTTACTTAATATTATTAAACTCCATCAATCGTGACCAATAAAAAAGCCTTTTTTTTGATTTGCTTACCTATTTATCTTATGCCTTCGTGAATAGAATATAGAATAGAATAGGAAATTGAGAACATTTTACAAAATTATTAAATAATTAACACATTGAAATCATAGTGTAAATTCCACTATAATATACCTTTGTTATTAATAATAACCAATTACAAATAAAGTAATTAGTAAAATAAAGTTAATAATCCACCATTTCTAATATTATAAAAGTATAGTTACACAATTAGAAAAGTATTTTAAAAATATATATTAATCCACCATTTTCCACAGCAAAGTTCGTTTAACTTCGAAATTCGATGCTAGCTTCGTAAATGCACTCTATCCACCCACACCTACGCCCAGCACTGTAACTCTAACAACTGATATACAAAGTACGCCATCAACACCTAAACGACACCAATCATTTGTTAATATGAAAACAAAAGAAAAAAGAAATGTAATGAGAGCCACAATGAGTTTAGACAGACATTCGTTAAAACCGTTGAATTTGAGAGGAATCACGAATGGTAATGTAGAGTGTGTGGCGCAACCGTTGTTGGCGATTGTCGATGACAGGAATAATGTTAAGGTATTTTATATTTTTTACACATATAAAACTTATAGGTATAAGGTATTTTATATTTTTTACACATATTGCACTTACTGTTCTTCATCATTACAAAGTCAGGTTGCATGCATCATAAAAGTATGATAAATCATATTTTTCGCGTATCACACATGGTTTATAAACAAGCATATGTTAATATTCATTTTTTATGTTTGGCTAATTTGTTGTTAGTTTTATTTTATTTTTTTAGATTAATATTTGAATTATTGCTTAAATATAAATTAATATCTTTTTACAGGTAATGCGTGGTAGAAAACTCATAACAGAAATACAATCAAATTCAGACGATCATATAACAAAAGTTAAGATATCGCCGTGCAACCACTACATTATATGTGGACTAAAAAGTGGAATCGTAAAAAAAACCACAATACGAACGAAAGAACAGAAAGACATTTTAAATGTAAATAGTGCTGTGGTCTACATGAATTTTGTTAATTCTGATCTATTAATGGTCGCCGGCAAAAATAGATGTTTAATGGCGTACATGTTGAAAGAAAATGGCGAATGGAAACCGGAGATGTTAGAACGTGGTAATGCTAATCTAGGATCGCAGGAAATATTAAATGATATACAAGGTTATTTTCTTACACTTCTTTATTTGTTTTTTCGAATAAACATCATAGCGATCATGATTGTTATTATCTTGTCTGGGAAGATAAGGTGACCGTTGAGTTCTACCACTAGGTTCCTTTTACCAATCCTACTTTATGCGAGATTAAGTGTCAAATAATCAAAACAATAATATATTAAATTATTTGTCTTATTTAAATTTCAAAACTACTATTTTTTTAAGGCAAAAGCTCAAAATCATCAATTTTTTAATGTAATTTCAGGATTTAAAAAGAAATCTTCTCAGTCGGAGATACACAGTTCAGAAAGCGATTCCAGCATAAGTTCAAAAGAACGTTTATTCAAGAACTGTGATAAAAAAAATCTCTGTGAAGCGAGTAACTTAGTTGATTGCTTCTGGATACCTAATTTAGGACTTATTACTATAAAATCTAACGCAACCATCAAGTTGTGGGATGAAAAGTTAAATTTGACCACCATCTTGAATGCTAGACAAATGGATGTGTGCATAACGTGTACAGCGTTCCAAAACAATGTTTTAGTTATATGTGATGAATTTAGTAAATCTTTTCAAGTAAGTTTTTGTTTTGTTTTGCTAAATAAAATAAATTAAAAAAAATACTAAAATAAATTTGAGGCCTTCGTGGCTTAATTTGAGACTGTAACCGCGACGGTTGTCATGTTCATCATTGACTTTAAGTTATAGACACTCTAGGTGTAGTTTACAAAAAAAGTGAACTGTACACTTTTAGAATATTTAGAATTACATTTTTTTTCAAAAACATTAATTTTCAGAGTTTCGAATTAAAGACCTCCGAGCGTGCTTATTTAGATTTAATACAAGAATATACACTGAACTTTAAGATACGTTCGTGTGCTTTGACCGATGACGGCAATATACTAGCTATGGGCTTGGATACCGGCGATATTGTGGTATGTATATTGCTGATATTAAATTGGGTGCATTAAATTTATTTTTTATATTTTTTCTTGGTTTCGCGCTGTATCCTTCATATAGCATTGAGGGTAGAAATACATTCAAATTTCTTTACGTTTATCACCTAATATTTAACTATTTTTCAGATATGGCATATACAAAACAAAAAGCAACTCAAGTTCCTTCGTCATCACAAGTCGAAGGTCAATTTCTGTCAATTTTCACCGACTCCCGACCGTCTGTACAGATCAATGGCACAGACGCCCTTGACCCCATACCCGTATGATGATGACCAGCCCCCTTTAGTATTGGTCACAATGGCGTCAGAAATAGTATTTTGGAATATTACTTATGTTATACGTAACAGAAGAAGAGGCTTAAGGTTAGTATCCATGTATAGAATATTCGCATTTGCAAATGTTAAAAAAAAATCATTTATTTGCGTCAGTCTAATAGAAAGCTCAATAGGTTTTGTTTAGAAAAAGGTTGTATTTTGAATAAATGAAAATTATTTAAAGTAACTTAATTTTTTTTAAAACGAACCTTATAGAAACATTTCAAAGGAGCGGCGTTAAGTTCCACCACTCAACACGCAATATCTATTTCTCTAATGTAAACTAGGCTTAAAGAAGATAAAAAAGAAGAATATATTTATTAATATTTTCAGAGCCGGTCAAAATGTTATAACGCCACTTGCAAGTCCAATCGATATAAGAAACGATTCGCACCAAGTACAGAATTCTAATACGGATATACGAAGTAATTGCTTCTTTGGCAGCAATCCATTTGATCCAAAACAATATTGGAAAATTAATTGGAAAAGAAAAACGTAAGTGAATTTTTATTTTATTTAGTATAGTGCCACCCAATGTGACGACACAATATATTTGACATTTTTTAAATAGAAATTGTAAAAAGCGCTTTGCAATTATGTTTCTAAATTATATCATAAAATTTTTCATAAATGTCAATCTTTAGGGCTCCTCCCTCACTTTATGAGTGTCTCACATTTTTTAAGGTTGAAAAACTTATTATTTAATGAATTATAACTAACATTTTCTGATTGCTTATTATATCTATCTCAATTGTTCACTTACATAGTAAAATCTTTATTTTCACGATTTTACATATTTTAAATCCGTGGCCATGGACCACTGGGAAGTGTTCGAAACGTCGGATTTCCAAAATTGTATAATATTAAATATATGCGATTAATCCGGTTAAATCGTTTTATTTAAAATGTACACTTACGTTTTTTCTCATATATAATGAAATACCTCACAGGATTATCGTTTTTCCACTCACAAGTTTATCATTACATAATATATCGCTTAGAACACAAATCTTAACATCATTACGACAATTTCCAATATCGTTAAGTGTCGTCAATTCGTTAAGTACTTTGTTCGTATATAAAATTAGGAAAAATAATAATAATAAAATCTATAGTTCAAACATTTAGTTACCTATAAATCTTAATTTGCCGTAATATTTAATAAAGTATATCACCAAGCATTGACAAAATCCGAAAAAAATACGAATTCTTCGATTGACATTTTGATGACCCCGTGCTTCACTATCGTAAACAGCGGCGAATTGACACGCGGGTACGACTTAAGATAATATCTAAATCTTAGATATTATCTGAAGGGATACCTAGGGATATTCGTTTTATTATATAGCTGACAAAAAGAATTAATATATTTAAAGATTCGTTCATTATTAATAACAACTAAGCGTTTTTTTTCTGATCTGCTCTTTTGAATACGCTCCGTTACTAGTAAAGAACATGTTTTTACATGTTCTTTACTAGAACATATAATAATATTTTTTAATAGCATAAACAGGTTCTTTAAAAAGTGCATATCGTTCAATCCCGTTCACAAAATAGAACACTTGCGAACCCTCCTACCTATTAATGATGTATATGATCAAAATCATAAAAATAATAAAAATTCAACTTGCTAATTGTGTGTATTTATTTCAGTTGCAAGGAAGGCTCCAAACGAAAGGAAATTCTCGCCTGCATCAAATTAACTGGAATGAGCGCAAAACAAATGTTCATAGATGAAAAATTTTCCTGTTTCATAACAGTCGATAACCCCGGACATATACATATAATGAAATTAATGGGCACCTGTGCTTCATAGGAAATAATGTAATATGAAAATATATTTAAAAAAATATACTATAGTATATAAATTAGCTGAGGCGTGATACAGAGGCACGCGACGATTGCGTGAGTTCCCACTCGGGGGGAATGAAGTATTGTCATGTCCTCGCCCTGATAACAACACATATCGTGGTGTTGAGTTCCGCCACTAAACACTCAATGTCTTAAAAAAATATTGGAAAAGGAGGAGTGTCTAGTAATTAATATCTGAATTATGTCAAAGTAAATAAAAAACAGTAGGACAAACCAAATATAAGTATGTCTTGAGTAGAACTTGAATCGGCAACTATCGAAATCGATGGTAATATCGTTATTTTTAAGATGATATTTTACTTTGGCTATTAATAATATCGTTATAGTATTTTATATTAAAATATTAGTATTAGAAAAGGGATTGTTATTCACTCATTTAGTTTGTTCTTTTTTTTTTCAAATATTACTTTTACTCGACTAATATTTGAGTCCACAATCGCTTTAGCAGTAAGTAATTTTAGTCATACCTGTCTCAAATATACTAAATGCAACGAATTTAGATATAAAAGAATATAAAATATAAATTGTATAGCAATAATTTTATATAGTAATGTAATACATAATATGGTGTTCTTATGGAATGGAATAAATTAAAATAAATAATATTATTTTTTACCATGTTAAAATAACAACAAATAAAAAGAATTATTTGTACATTTATAATTGCTATGATGTTTTGTTTTATCTTTTTTTTTTAATTTCTTATATTTGGTTGTCAACCAGTGAGATTATGAAGTAATAAACGAGATCGACATCCGTTTTTTACCTAGTTTAATTATTAAAAGAACATTTTAGAACAATTGTAGCGAATTGTAATGTGTTAGGTTGTATGTTAAACTTATTTAAATCCCACCCAGTACATAAATTAAGTACATATATTTAAATAATGTATCCAGAAACTTTCTACCAGCTATCTGATTTAAGAATATCTAAAAAAACGTTTAATTTTCGAAAAGGAAATGGTATTTCTACATTTTTTATATGAAAATATATTTTATATAATATATACAATTACAAAATTACGTAATATAAATTACAACACATCTATATGTATGATAAAATGGAATTTTAACTCAAGAATTGAATCATATCGAACCAAATAAAGCAATCTTCATTCAGGAAAATTAAATAAAATATGTTTACTTAATATTATCTATAAGTTTTGAACAAATATTATTAGACTATAATCGAGATATTATAACAAATGTGTAGTAAAAAAACCACAAAATAATATCTTAATTATATAAAAAAACATTGTAAAAATATTGAATATTTTTATTTCTTTACTAAAGAACATGGATATTGCCCTATTTGCTTCTATAATACGATTCAAATACAAAATAAATATAACATTCAATACAATTAATGTTTTACAAATTTTGTTATCGTCTTCTAAATCTGTGTTTAGTTTGAATTATATATGTTAAATTATGTTAACAGTTGTAAATATAATTGTAAGTTTTATCTAATGGAGTTCGTCATTACAATAAATGGTGCTATAGCTGTTTTATATATCACTGTTTACGATTTTCTATACATGTAATGTTAATTAAATTCAATATTTTTTTGCATTTATTCACATTGTTCTCAACATGACGTAGTTTGTGATAAATATTTTATTTCATCATAATATAAGTATACATTCCTGTATTGTGCTACAAAATTTTTTTTTTGACTGATAATTTTTAAAAGTTGTAATGAAGCATATAATATTTTTTAAATGAATATTTTGAATAGTATATTATTTTGTGAAACATTTTTTACATTTATAAATAAATGCATTTTTCTTACAAATATTTTTTCTTCAAATCCTTTAAGTACCTATATAATATTAAAGCTAGCCACTCGTACGAAAAAAATCTTCCGAGAGACAACGTAATTGTGAAAATTAAAGTAATTTCTATTCTACTTGTTTAGAAATTCCTAAGTGTGGAATAACACTTTAAAAAGAAATTTCTAAGTGTGGAATAACATTTAAAAAAAAATGTTTAAAATTTCTAGTTCTATTTCTTTTTTAGCCTAAGTAACTATAATTTATTATATTCTCACTAGTTATGTTTAAAATGGAGGCGATTACGTAAAATCTTATGTTATTAAGTAGTGGCATGAGTAAACCAACTTCGAAATATTTTGGAATAAAATAATATAATTAGTAAATGTCTACGCAATTTTCAGAAAGGTAAGAATTTATTTCCACCACTTAAAAACAGGGTGGAATGTGCCTGCTCTGCTATGTACGGAATATAAAGTGAGTTGTGAAACATATAGTAGATATACGACAATCTTCAGATTTTTTTTTATCTCTATTACTGTGAATCGAACCTAAGATCCTTTGCTCGGAAGTTGTTTTCGTGTTTATTTCTATACCTTTAGGTACGTAAATTTTAATAATCATTATAAAGTAAATACTATTATAGTTTATAAGTATTATGTTTCTTTTTAATAATTTTCGACGTCAAAACATCCCGGTCCTTTGGAAGGCTTGCGTCGGGACACTGGTCCAACACGAAGAGGCTTACTTAGAGGATGTAACTTTTTTTTACTACGACGTATTATACGGGATCCATCTCTAAATAACAATAGGTAATTGCGGGAGATGGTCACCGGATAATGCCTAGCAGCTATAAAAAATATGAAAAACTAAATTGGGATTATGGAATGGAGTTTGTATGGATTGGGACCTGGGCTATTGAAGGAGATTAACTTATGCCTGCCTTTTCAACGCCTCAAATTGAATAGTTACCACTAGATGACAGACTCGCCTAGCACTAGATGGGCCGCGACAAAGCAGCGTAGTGCCTCGGGCGCAACATCGTCGACTAAGGGTGTAGAGAGGTGTGCAGAGGTGTGCCGGTTTCTTCATGTCGAGGAGCTTGTGAGCTGGTGATCTTTCTATTATGATTGAGAGAAAAGGACTTTCACCCTTTTAACTATAAAGCCGGCAGAGTGCACTCTGCCGGCCAATAAATGCAAGCCAGAGGCGAAGGATAGAATACAATTACCCTCCGGAAGACTCCGACCCGTGAGGTCGCCACTCTCCAACAGCCACAGCTCGCCACTAGCTACCCTGCGGGTAAAGTATTATAATTATTATTATTTCTAACTTAATATATAATTTTAAGTATGGTAACGTTGCTTATCCAGTAACGACACTTGACGTAACAATACCAAATTTTTAATGGTATTTCAAGTCCTGCTATAACCACGATGGTAATGGGCGTAATTCCTACACGGCGAAATGAATACCGTAATATTTATTACTAGACATCGGATTATATTTCTATGTCTAAGTAGTGTTATTGAATACTTTGGTACTTTTTCATTGATAGTGCTGACTTTAAGTAATCGTGTGTGTGTGTGTGTGTGTTGAGTGTTGGGCATGTTGCATAACTACTGAAATTAAATACATTTTATATAAAAAACCCGGTCTCGAAGGAAATGGATTGATGCCTTTATCTACTCTGCCTGAAGAGATTTCTGCAGAAATGGCGCCAAATTGCAAATTTTGTCAGGTAACGTCAGTTGACTTTGATAGGTTATTTTCAGTATTTAAATTTTAAATGACAAATGACTCAAGTTTACTGCAGAAAACCTGGAAAAATATGTTGTAACAACATATTTTAAAGCAACATTGCTTTTTTCGATTTCATTGTCACCTGAATTATAATAAATAAATATAATTCTTATAATTTATCGTTTATTATATGTCAAAATATATTTAAACATATATCAATATGTCATACTAATTATAATATTGATATATGTTTAAATATATTGTGAAAATAGATGTAAATTCTAATAATAAACGTTCTTTTGAAAGTGCATATTTGCATGTATATTTTGGCATATTGAGAGTGCGTATAATCTGATATCTATTTATTACATTTCAATTTTCCTTATACAACACAATACAATTCAAAATGCGGCGTTGAAATTTAGCCACTACACGCAATTACACAACGTTTTGTGAATATAAAAAAAATATATCAGACGAGTGTATTTATAGACGCTAATTAGTTTAAACACTTAAATTTATTTAATGGTTACGAACGTCTTATAAAAAATAATTAAACTGTTTAAAATTGATGGCAACACAGAATATAAAATTGCTAGTATCCGTGTCATTTTTTTCTGAAGTAGTTGAAGTACAATCTTTAACGGTCTTTGTGAATTTAAATATTCGTCAAATTTATTTGGCGTAGATAGTAGATGTGCAAGTTTTTTCGAAAATAAGTGTTAGTTTATTTAACTCGTCTTAACGACGAGAAAGTATTCATTTAACAGTGAATCTGTAAACTTTTGTCACTGTTGATTAAAATATATTTGTTAAATAATGGCACAGTTTAATTATCTCAATGAATTAAACAGCTTGGCTACTATTGACGGGCCTATAACTCGTGGGCCACTACAACGATGGGTGAAAAAGGGCAATAGTGAGAACATAAATCCTTCTTTGAGTGCTTCCTTAAAAAATATATCAAATATTAACTTAAGTTCGTGTAATCAGTCAATACAAAAATTATCTATTTCTGCTAATCATAGTAATAACAGTAACATATCTAATAACAAAACACCTACAAGGATAGAAAACAAAAAAGGAAAGAAGACACCATCTAAAAACAAGTCGCCAGGTAGATTTTCCATACTGTGTTGGTGAAACTAAGATATATTTTAAATTTTAACGAGTAGTGCATCTTTTTCGCACGATCACCGAGTGGTTTAAAAACTACCTTTTTACTCTACAATTTGGATTACAGGTCGCTCTACAACTCCCACTCCTAACAAAGCTTCAAAGACTCCTAACAAGGCAGACAGGTTTATTCCTTCAAGGAGTAATTCAAATTATGATTTATGTCATTACATGGTAAGCTATAACTATTATAGTTACCATATATAATAATAGTTTATAGGTATAATAAATTTTGAACTTTATTTCCAGCTAAGTCGGGATGAAGACAAAAATGAAGAATTTGCACCTCAGTCTGCAACTAGTGAAGCCATTAGTAGGGCTCTCACAGATACAGAGCCTGGTAAACTATTACAGTATACCTGTAAAGCTCCTGCTGCCCCTGAAGGATATAATAACAGGCTACGAGTTGTATATTCACAGGTCAGTGTAATAATATAATGTTAATTTTAACACAGATTGTATTATAAAATTTATGCAGGCTTGTCTGTTGCTAAATAATGCATGGTTGTGGAATTTGTTAAAACTCTACCTACCCTGCTACATGTGGGATACATAATATTAGCCTTTATTTACTACTCATTTTACATTTATGAAACATTTTTTGTATGTATTCATATATATGGTGTAGTTTGTCTTTCAATATAGGCCTCATTCAAAACATTCCAGTCTTTTGTGTCTCTAGCCACTCTCATTCATTGGTTCCCTGCCACTTAGATAAAATCATATTCTTGATGGCCTACTGGTTGAACTATATTCCTTTTTTTTATTTTCATGTGGGATTCAATACGGAGTAAAAAGAATACAAGCTTTAATAAGGCTTAAGCTTAAACATGTTTTATATATAATATACTGTTAATTATAATTTTTAAAAACAGGCTAAAGTACCATCATCTGTTAAGAACACAACAAGATACATTCCACAAGCTCCAGACAGAATTCTTGATGCTCCTGATATTTTAGATGATTATTGTGAGTATATATTACTTATTTTTCATCCTTTTTATGTGTATCAAATAGTGTCACTTATTTTTGGCCATTGTTGCTCAGCACAGTTGTATTACTTATATTCCTACTTAAAAGAAAAAAATATTTCCATTTCCTGCCTCTGATGGACAAAATGTGGTGTCAAGTAACTCAACTCACAGAGTGTCTAGTTCACACTGAAAGCATAAATATATAAAGTGACACTAGGTCCTGTGCTTACTTTTCTGTGTATATGGTAAAGTGTAAAGCTTTAAAACAGGATATTTTTTTATAAAGAAATTTATTTAATAATTCTATATTATTATAATTACCCTCATTGTCATCATCAGCCTGTCCTAGGCCACAGCTGGATATTTCTATTTTATACTTTAGGTATATCTTATACTTTACCATTTTAAATGCAGATTTTATTTACATTTAATCATCATATTGAATTGTTGATTAAATATGAATTTAAACATGTATTAACAAACATGAAATTTCTAGCTTGTATGTTAAACATATAGTTATAAAGAATTTAAAAAAATACATTATTCATATATCTTTATATGTAGTACACACATAAAGTGTAATATAATACAACTTTATTTTCGATATGAGACCATCTTGGTGCACTGGCACATTGCTGACCATCGGATGACTTACACACGACAGTTGTTGATTCAGTTCAAGCTTGGAGAAATTAATTATTTTCATTTCCACTCTCTGGTAACAAGAAAGTTCCGCCACTCAACACGCACCTCGAAAATAGGCGATGTGAGGGGAATGAGTCGTTTTGATACTAGGTTCCCTCTGCCCACCCTGGTATGTGGGAATATAGCATGAATAAAAAAAAAATTATATCACATTACAGACTTAAACTTAGTAGACTGGAGTGCATCTAACATACTTGCGGTTGCTTTAAATAACTCCGTATACTTATGGAATGCGGGTACCGGACAAATAGAACAATTATTGACTCTAGAAGGTTCGGAAACAGTTTGTTCGGTGGGTTGGGTCCAAGGCGGAGGATCTCATTTAGCAGTTGGGACTTCTTCTGCTACAGTTGAATTGTGGGATTGTGAGAAAATTAAGAGATTGAGGGTATGCTTTTAAAATTATTTCTTGATATACTTCTGTGCATTGTTATATAAATTTAAAATAAGAAAAAATCCTAAAATCTGCATAACCATCTGTGGCTAACTTCAGGGCAGCCATGATATCAACTCTGTATTTTTATATAATACTCGTATATTTATACAAAACTAAATATTAATTTTATACCTAACACAAATAGACAATTCATAGATTTTATCCATTTTAAAGAATAGTTGTCAGATAATAGTTGTGAATGTTGCATTTACTCAGACCAGATTAAGGATACATCTAGATTATAAATAATAGTCTGCAAGATCTCTCCAAGGGATTTGATGAGTTCAAATGGAATTATATTCAGTTAAGGTCTTAACTGTCTCACTCATAGTGACAACATCTTATAATATTTATTATAATAAAAGTGCTATTTATTATATATACTAGGCCAGTCGTGGCGCAGCGGCACGAGGTGTGACTGTAAAACCGACTGGTTGTGGGTTCAATCCCCACTCGAGGAGATGAAATATTTACTTAAATTTATATTTCCATTTCTTCGCTCTGGTGTCGAGGTTAAGCGCAGCGTTGAGTTCTGCCACTTAACACGCAATGCCTCCAGAATTCGGCAGAAAGTGGGGAACGGAGTGTCTTAAAACTAGGTGTCCTCTGCCTACCCTGCTGTGCGCGGGATACAGCGTGAAGCTGATAAGAATAATACTAGTAAATAATAGTAACAATAACCCCTCAGATAATGGACGGTCACTCCGGCCGTGTGGGGTCCCTGGCATGGAACCTGTACGTGGTGTCGAGCGGCGCCCGCGACGGCCACATCGTGCACCACGACGTGCGACAACGCGACCACGCTGTGGCCACGCTGGCTGCTCACACACAAGAGGTGAGGTCTTTAGTCTATAGTAGAGTGTAATCCATCACAATATGCGATGACGTGCTTTTGCTACACTAGGTGCTCATACGCATGAGGTAAAACGCATCTTTATGCTTTTTCCTCCATAGCAGGAGGAAGAGGGAGTCTAGTGTTAAGACCACGACCAAGACATTACATGCTGAGTGGCGCAGCTTAACGCCGTGCTTTATCTACTAGAGCAGGGAAATGAAGATAACAATTTAAGATAAAAGAAAATAAATCGTAACCGCAATTGTAGTGTGAATCTGGTCTAAGCGCCCAATTGGCGAAAAACACCTTCATTCCTTTTCCTGACTAGCACAGACAGCTGCCTTAGTGTGGATGCAATCCATTTATCACCAATACAAATTGAGACAGAGAAATAATATAACTTAAGTATACTGTCTTCTGATTGGAGATCAAACTTTGCAACCATCACATTTACAGTCAGTCACTGTCCACTGGGCCACTGTTAAGTTACAATATCATTTTATGTGGTCATGGGTGGCGGTGACCATTTATCATCAGCTGATCAATACGCTCGTTTGCCTTGGTTTTTTTCATAAAAGAAAATCCACAATTATACTTTTAAAATATTGTTTTTAGCTTCATGCTTTAAGGATAAAGAAGGGGTAGCCAAAAAGAAGCATTGTCATCAATATCTTAATGCATCCAGGAATTGTCATACTTTGTACATAATCTTTCTCCAGTATCATCAATACTGTGTTTTTGAAATTCAACCGAGATCTGCTCAGATGTAATATAACATTTTAACAAAAAATATAACTGGAGGCAGTCAAGGCCCAGGGGCACTAGGGTGTAACTGCAACACGACGGTTGTGGGTTCGATCCCCACTCGAGAGAATGAATTATTATTTCTTAATATTTTAATTTCTTCGCTCTGGCGCCTAGGAAAGCCCGGCGTTGAGTACCGCCACTCAACACCCAATGCCTCGAAAAATTCGACGAAAAGTGGGGAACGAAGTGTCTTATCACTATTTTCCATACCCTGCTGTGCGCGGGATACAGCGTGCTGATTATTATAACTGAAGTAAAAAGCTCATTATTATAACTGAAGTAATATTCTGACAGATATGTGGACTAAAATGGTCTCCAGATGGCAAATACTTGGCCTCAGGTGGCAATGACAATTTACTCAACATTTGGCCCCTTGCACAAGGACAGCATTATTCACAGCCCCAGTATTTGTATTCATTCAAGTAAGTGCCTGTCTTTTTTTTTCGTTAAAGTTATTTTTATTTTATTTTCCATTTCCATGTATTTATAGAAAACTAGCAGCTTTTTTTGCCAAAATCGTGTAAATGTAAAATTTTATGTGCTCAGTAATTTTGTTAAATAAATATTTAATGAAATTGTTGAGCACACGCTATTTTGTGATTGAAATGCGAACAATTTTAGCTTTAATAACGTCAAAACTATTTATCCACTTAAAATATTTTATTTACTTAAAAAAGTATACACTCATTATCAAATTTTGCCCCTTTTTAAGATTTAACCACAAATGTATAGTTTTCAGATTTTTCTCTGAACTAGTACTACTTGTAGATGCTAAGTGTCAAATTTCATTATTCTAGATTAAACAAAAGTACCCTATTAATTGTGATTCCCTTCATAGTGTCGAAATACGCGTATTTTGCGGTAAAAAAGGCCTTTTTCTTTGTAAATGTAGAAGTATATTTTTTTCAGAAAATCAAGGGATCATAGATCTGTGTATATGGTTTGAATTTTAACTCGATATCTCAAAGCGTTCTCAAGATAAAGGCTCTTAACTGAGAGATAGACACACACACAGCCAAGTGATCTTATAAGGGTTCTTTTTTTCTTTAATAGGTTGAGAACCCTATTAAAAAAGGTTGTACGTTCAATCCCACTCGGAAGAATTGAATGGTTTAATATTTTCATTTCTTCGCTCTGGTAAATAAGGCAAACTGCGGCAATGTTTTGAAAATTTGTGGGATAATGGTGAACAGACTGTGTTAGCACTATTTTAGGTAGGAGACCTTAGGAGTAGGGACCTTGCAACATGCGTGATTCAGCTTGACGCTTTAAAAAAAAATTCAAAATTATTCATAACATCAGTATAATTATCATAAATATATATTTTTTTATAATTTCCAGCCAACACCTAGCTGCGGTGAAGGGCCTCGCGTGGTGTCCGTGGTCGGCCGGCGTGCTGGCGTCGGGCGGCGGCACAGCCGACCGCACTATACGCATATGGAATATCAATACAGGGGTTAATGTTAACACTGTTGATACTAAATCACAGGTAGTTTATTATGAAATTTTATGTTGATATAAAGTGTTAACGTGTGTGGTGTTAGGGCCATTGTGTCGGACTGGGACAATGTCTGAGAGTAAGCGTCACGGTTGTGGTTTCGATTCCCACACAGGAATCCTGCACGGACCAGAGGACCCTACTTTTTGTGGGGCACTGTATGAAGCTAAAAGAACGGTTACGGTTTGGGCATATTGAGAATGATAATAGAATGATTCAAAATATTACAAATGTCCTACACATTAGCGTATCTAGAGATATTTTCTGGGAGAGGGCCTGAAAATTCTGGGTTGAAGCGTCACCCGGCCCCCGCTATTCTTACGCCCATGAAAATAGAGCGGTATTAACGTTGTAGTATGTTGATGATAGTGGAGAAAAGAAAAGACTACAAATACATATTATAGGATAAAATGTAAAAACACACTATCAGAGAAAATTGTACTTCATTTTTTTTATATTATTCACAGGTATGCTCAATCCAATGGTCGACCCACTACAAAGAACTGATCTCGGGGCACGGTTACGCACAAAATCAACTAACCATATGGAAGTACCCGGCGTTAAACCGTGTGGCGGATTTGCACGGACATGTGGCACGAGTGTTACATTTGGCTGTGTCGCCTGATGGTACAACTGTTTTGTCTGCGGGTGCTGATGAAACACTGAGGTAAATTTATTTTTAGCTTCCCACTTCACATGGTTAAAGACATATTAAGACATTCACGTAGTATTAAAACACTCCTTTCCCCACGTTCCGCCATATTTTCCAAACCTTTCCAACATTTTATCATAAGTAAGAACTATAAACAAAACTGTCGCGTTTACGGTCAGTCTGTGTGTCGGTCTGTGTCACGAGCTTTACGTTCACGTAATGAAAATATGGTATTGTATATCAGACAGATATGGACAAATGTACATTTTTAAGCAAGTTGAATGAAGCGGGTTAAAAAATTAAGTAATATGCCTTCATGATATGTGACAGTAAACAAATTAATAAATAAAATACCCACTATAAATAAAAAAATACCCAAATAATCCCACAGTTGATAAATTGATAACAATATTTTTTTTCAGACTCTGGAAATGCTTTATGCTTGATCCTTCAAAGAAAACGGAGCCCACCGACTCCAAGGCAACGAAATCTCTACTTAATATGAACTCTTTAATTAGATAAAATTAATAAAACAATAGCTTTAATTGTAATGCACGACTGAATTAATGTGATTTTTTTTATAGGAAAGTATTAAATTTGTTGCTTTTGTATTACGTTTGACTCTCGATGGGTTCTATTGTTTGATTGATAAATCATTATTATGGTTTTACCATATTGGATATTTTGATGACTAATGTTTTACATTAATCTTATTTTTGTAAAATAAATTATTAAAATGTATTAACTTTAATTGCATGAAATTAAAATTCATTTCTTAATGTTCTAAGTATATTAAAAAGACGTTTCCCAAGCAACATCAACAATTCTTACTGTTTCTGTACTCATTCAATATGGACCAGCCTTTTTGAATATTTAATTAGTAAATAATTTTATTTTGGACATTTAAGAACTAAAAATGGTTTTATAGTGTTTTATTTTCAACTAAACAAAAGAGAAGTTGAGGTCGTCAAATGTTTCGCGCGCGATCTTTTCGTTCTATTTTTCATCTCATCTTATCTCCTTTCTTTTAACTTTACAATTCTTATTTTCTCAGATATTTTCTTTATTTTAATTTCACATTTCATTACCTCGGCTTCCTTGTTTGAGAATTTTGTAATAATATATTATTATTCATATTAGTATAATGTGACTCTTTCTTATTTCTACGAATTTAAGAATGAATTATTAAACTTTATTTTAAATAATGATTGTTATTTTATTATACGTATTTTGAATAAAGAATGAATAATTTTTGGCATTTAATTTCGATAACAGATCCATCGCATATCAAAGCTGGTTGTGTCTGTAAACTCTATTTATGGACGATAATTTTACATGATAACATCATAAGAAAGCATTCATAAAATATGCATATTTTTATTAATTGAATTATTATTACTGATTTATTATTATTTTGTATAATACAGAGTAATAAGTACTAATATTTAATTAAACTAACAATGAATGATTTGCGTTGTAACGTCTGATGTATCATGCACAGTCAATTTAACATTTTGATTATCAAAAATTCAACACTATACTCGCACTGGATTTTGGTAGAAGCTTTGGGGATACCATAAAATATCACAAGTACCGTACACAGGTGTACGGCACAGAGTACATTCTATATACTATAATAGAGACCAAACTTCGGCATCAAAAGTGGTAACATGGATCAACGCCATCTATACGTCTAAGTATCAACTATATAAAAAAGTTATATACATATATGTATATATATATATATATATATATATATATATATATATATATATATATATATATATATATATATATATATATATATATATATATATATATATATATATATATATATATATATATATATATATATATATATATATACTTTTACGTACATATTTTGTTGCACATATATAGATGTAGAAACAGTATACGAAAATAAAATACATCTCCAATTTATTGATTTTATTGAATCACACATTTATACAATAGATTTTAGGGTAATATAATATTATTCGTAGGCACCAGTACGTATACAGGATGGAAGCGTCTGCGCTCCTTTTACGGGAACAGCATATAGGTAAAATATTTCAAAACCATACCATAAAGAAACGAATCAAGATACCTTAGCACCTACCTTTAACAGCTTAGACGTAGGATTTTATATTTCATTTCATTTCATTCGCTATACTGTATCTCGTGTGACACAGTTACGAATAAATATCAATAACGTAAACATCTACTACAAAAATACTACTAAGCTTTGCCTACTGCCGCTTTTCATTCTTAAAAAACATACCAGAACGAGAAAGGGATATCTCTCGTTGTATTTTACGCAATTTCTATATCGCCACCATTACCTACGACTCGACATGTATGCATTTTTTTATTTGAAAAAATCACTCTGGTTTCATTTACCCCTCGTTCGCACGGTATACAAAAAGTAGCGGCGTAAAAACCCGGCGAAAGAGATTTTATATCACGACAATTTGCCTGTTCATGCGAGCGATTTTAAATCACTTTTTTGCTGTCTCACGGCAGTAAGACGTGGAAATTGTTAAAGCAAACAAAAACTACTAGCAGTATCGATCGATTTAAATAAAAAAAATCAGCTACACGCTCTATCTCATAGACAGTAGGTTAGGCAGAGGGAACCTAATGTTAAGACACTCCGTTCCTCACTTTCCGCTGAATTCTGGAGGAATTGTGTGCTGAGTGGCGGAACTTGACGCCGCTTTTTGCCTCGACACCAGAGCGAAGAAATGACAATATAAATGTAAATAAATATTTAATTTCCCCAAGTGGCGATCGCATCCATAACCGTCGCGTTACGGTTACACCCTTATGCTGCTGCGTCACGACGGCCTCATTTTTGTATTAAATTTGTATTAAAAAGTAAATTTTTAGATATTAATTGTATATTGAAAATAACTAAAAAAAATTAATAATAGATCATTTGTTAGTAACAAATTTTTGTATCGTTCAACTTTGTGATGTCAGTATTTTATTAATTAATAAATCACTTCTGTATCCCGCATAGTAGGGTAGGCAGAGGGAACCTAGTGTTAAGACACTCCGTTCCCCACTTTCTGCCAAATTTTGGGGGCTTTGCGTGTTGAGAGAACTCAACGCCGTGCTTTATCTCGACACCAGAGCGAAGGAATGGAAATATAAACTTAAATAAATATTTCATTTCCTCGAGTGGGGATCGAACCCACAACGTATAGTATTTAATTAATAATAATCTATATTAATAGTAAATTTAATGTAATTAGAATTTTATTGTAGAAATAAAGATTTTATATTATAATTATTATAAATGCCTTAAATCATTTTCTAACGTTTAATAAATAGAGCCCGAATGACTGAGGACCGTTTTTTTTTATAAATTATATTTTTAAAAATTATTTTTATATAATAACTATATATTGTAAACAAAAAGAAAAACATTAGGGAAAATATTAAAAAAAGAGAATGAACTATATACTCTAAACGTACCCAGGTCTTCTGCTTGGTGAGACTCCCCGACCTCCCAGTTGAGCTATTATAACTATAATATAAATTGTAAAATTTACCTTTGTATTCTAATGACATTTTGTAGTAGTTTTACATTTTTTAAAAACATTGATTAAACGTCAAATAACATCCTTTTCTAATAATTAAGCCTAACTAGATCGATTTATTGCTATCCAAAATGTAGTTATTGGAGCCGTTTTCGAATATCAGATTAGAATTGCTTGCCTTTGCGAGGAATTACAGAAGTTTCTGTTAAAAATATTTTTTTTATGTAAGTTCCTATTGAATTTAAGTTAAAGTTCCTGTTTGATTACCACAGTTATTTTTTATTATACCTACGTAGTGGTCATTGCTACCACGAATGACATAAAAGTGGTCCTTGATCAATAAAAGGTTGGGAACCCCTAATATAATAAATAAATGAGCAATTCGGGATTTATGTGCGACGACATCGTAACCACGTTCCGTTGTTATAAATAGGCCTACGACCACATTGAATGCTCGCGGCGTATTGACCGTTATGCAAGCGACTTTTTGTCTCTCGTCAGAATAGTAGTAGGGACTCCCTACTAGGGAGTTCCATATGTACTATTTCAGTCGCCGGGCGCTTGAAATGGGGGAGCGCGCGATAAAATTTAGCCGCGATTTAAAATCTCTTCCGTGTGAATGTATCCACGCGAATGCATTTGTTCTATTGAAATTACTTTTTGTCGTACTACAAAAAGTCGCCGTGCGTACGAGGCCTCAAAGTGGTGATGACAAAAACACTCTGTATATGTATGTGTAACAAATATCATATAACATATCATAAACTTACGGTAAAATATAATAGGGCGTCATCACAATATGATTAGATTTTGTACATGATGCTCATTTTACACATTATTAGTGCTGAGTGGTGGAAAATACGAATAAGACCTTCAATCGTTTTTTCTTTCTCTAAACTTTGATATAAAGGAAGGAGGCATTCGAGTACGGACACAATCAGTAACAATTATTACATGAAATTTCGTGAAAAATAAAACAAATTCGTTAAAAAGGAACATTTATTATCTAATAGTACGTTAAAAAATATAAGAGGAATGTAGAATAGAGATTATAATTAAAACTAAAACACAAACGTGCGAATAAAATGTGAGCGTTTGTATATCTTTAACATTTTGTGTGATGTTTAAAACAGATTTAGTGCGGAAGCCATTCTGACTAGAACTAAACGTATAAAGCTACTTTTTCTAAAAAAAATGTAATTATTATAAATGCAAAACAGGAACCTATGCATCATTTCAAAACCTGAATGCAAAAGACTGACAATACTATTTATATTAAGAAAAATTACAAGATTAACATATTCGATATAATCAATAGATAGAAAATCAATAAAAACAATACAATCATGCTAAGTACTCGTGGCAGTTCTAGTTTACGTGTGATGTTACAATTGCACCAAATTATAATCTAAAGTATAAATGCCATTAATCCTTATGAACTACTTTCATTGTACTTCTCTCATAAAAATAAACGATAAACATAACTATTCTTTGTAAAAGTACTAAGTACATACCTAATTGTATATATATTTACTAATATTATTTTGATAACATATTTATTCAATAAAAAATATATGCCTCGATGTTTTATCATTGTTTTCCTTATTTTTTTCTCAATAAATCGTTAAAAATTCTGCATTCGAGTTGACTACACTCATTGCTATAATTAACTACATCTGTTCCACAACAAAATTAATACTTTACATTCATTTATAACTGAACATTGAATCATATAAGTTATACAATTTTTAACTTCAACTATACTGCAAAAATAACCTAACGAGTATGACTATACTAATAGCCTTTTTACACTAAAAAGGAATATATAACGTCTAAAAATATATCAATAGAATCTCATGTGGGATAACTAACAACGTATGTCATAATAAAATTGTGATATTAAAACGAGTAAGTGTTATTTTATATTTGAAAGTTTTTAAGATTGATAAATTGTTAGTGATGCTATATGTTTCTGATTTTTAGAAATAGTAAATATTTCAATGTTCAGCTTTAACAATTTCATTTATAAAAACGTATCGCCATACCATCCCTAATTAAGAACACATCATGACATCTAACTTGCTAATTTATAAAATCTATTCATAAAAAAATGTTTGCTTGTTCTTTTATTAGCACTGTCTTCATAATTTAAGCTCAATTCATTATTGTTTAAGTACTTATAATTAAATCACTAACTTACATGGCTTGTAGAACGTGAGATTCTCTCTTCAATACTGTTTTTTTATTTGTAACAATCATTTTAATTTATTTTTGACAGTTTTAATACCTTTTTTAGAGTAAATTTTAGGAATTCATGACATTACTTATTTTATTTTAACTTCATGCTCTATCAGGGTTGATATACTCGTAGATGGAAACTAGTGTTAAGACATTTTGTTTCTCGCTTTCTACTCAATATTCGACGACACACTGAGTTATCAGAACGAGGAGATGAACCCAAAAAAACGTCTTTCCAGTCAGTCATTGTGCCACTGCGCCACGACAGCCTCTATTACATGACATTATAATGTCATGTATATTATACTTCTAAAAAATTTCAATGCCTCAAATGATTACATATGTACATATATTTAAATAATGTACTATAAATATTGAATTATTGTTATCTAAGGCGTCCCTAGTATTGCTAAGTTAACAAACAAATCACATAAAACTATGATTCATTACATTATTGTAAAGATCCTATTACTATAAAATTATGTACGTAAACCTAAATTCATTTTACAACAATAAAAAATGTGATATCAACAGAGTTATAAAAAATAGGATTTCTTCAAAATTGCTTTCTAATGAGGAATAATAATAATAAATCTACGTTCTATTTTCAAATTTAAATATGAATGGAAGCGAATGTAAGCGACCAATCAGGTGACAGAGCCGAAGTATTATTAACCAATTCAAATTACTTAATTAGTTATGATTAATATCAAACAATCGGATGACAGAATCGGTTAGTATCGATCAATCAATCAGATAACAGAACCTAGACTACGTGTATGCGTGACGTCATCACTCAACATGGCTGACATGGCAACCGTATTGGATATAGGCTCCACATCCCTTACTAATTGTTCGTGGCTGGTTGTCAATTGACCTCCATATTTAAAACTGCGTCGTAAGCTGGAACGAATGCTTTTTGCTGAATCGCTTTTTCTCACAAAGGATCTTCTAAGGAAGTCCCGCGTTAATGTTAAGGAATGTCGTGAAGACGTCGGTCGGTTGGTCGTAATCGTCGGTCGTGTCGTAGTCGTCAGTCGTGTCGTAGTCGTCAGTCGTGTCGTCGGCGTGGGTCGTGTTGTGGTCGTATCGGTCTCGTCGGTGAGGGTGATCGTGGGGAAGTGGTAGTCCGGTGGTCGCTCTGTTTGTCGATCGACGCTCTCACTCAGCGTGATCGGCATTTGTGATGTATCATCCGTTGCTTCTGCACGATTTGAGGTTATACTGGAAATTAAAATATATTTATATTGTAATACAAGGATCAAAATCTATACATGTCATAATATTTATACATGTAACTGATTGCTTTTTGTATATGGAATAGATATAAAATCTATTACTGGGGGCATGTATACATAATGCATCAATCAATGCACCCAACATAATGATTTAATTTTTTTTGTCTGTTTTTCTATAATTTTATACACGCTATTCTCAAAAATAGTTTAACTGATTTAAATGCAATTTTCACTATTGTATTTTGGCAAACTTCCCTTAATATTTAGTATTAGTTTAAATTGGTTAGTCATCAATAAAAAAAGTTATATTAATATAAAGTATTTTGTACAACAAAATTGCTACAAAATTATTTAATAATAATAAATAGTTTTATTGAAGTAGCTGAAATTTTAAGTTGATAATTTTATAATTATAATAAAAAAAATATTAGAACATAAACGAAATTCAGATTAGTAAGCAAATAATTGTATATTTCAAGCAGGCGAAGTCGCCAGCTGGTGGAAAAATAATTCTCAAGTGAAACTTGCAAAAACAAAGAAAAATAAACACATTTCCTGGAAAGGCGATAACTTCAAAGCTATATAAATATTGTATTATCATCGAATGTGATCATGGGGCCGTTCAAGTATTACGTAAGCAGTTTTTTTGCAATTATTGACCCTCCTCTCCCCTATGTCATCAAAAATAAGCAATCTTCTTAAAAATATTTCATTGAAAACGTCAAAAATAAGCAAACCCAAGACCCCCCGCCCCCCTACAGTGCTTACGTAATACTTGAACGGTCCCCATGTATAAATAAAATTCATGAAAATCCGAATTCAAGTAGTCAGTAGCGAGTCAAAAACTCAAAATATGATTTAAAAATTTTCTTTTATTTAGATTAATCTACCATTAACCATTAACCAGTCCCGTGACCAGACGACCGAAAACTCACTCAAAGGGAAACTTGGTTGTGTTTTTTTTATATTTATTGTCCAATAACCTTTCCATTAGAAACTTGATCGCCTATGTTCAGTAGGGGTTGTTAATTGGGGTGAATTTATGTGTCGAAAAAGATCACTTTGGAAATGTTCCATAAAAAAATGACAAGTTATATAACTAAATGATTAGCTCTGGCGGCGCTCATAACTCACCGCCTCAAGGTCCGGAAGCTCCTGCGCAGGGTGTGCAGCAGGCGCGCGCCCGTGGCCGTGGAGTAGGAGGGCGGCGGCGTGTACTTGGGGGGCGGGTCGGGGGGCGCGGGGGGCGGCGCGGGGGGCGGCGCGCCCGCCTCGCCCGCCGGCCCCAGGCGCGGCCGGTACAGGTTCTGTACGCGCTGCGGAGTCAACACCTCGCATTAATCACATGAAAATATTCAGTATTTCATTCCTCTGAGTGGAAATGGAACTCACAACCGTCGCGGTTACAATCAAACGCTTGCGTCTCTGTGGCACTTCGGCCTCAAATAATAATAAAAATACTTAATAGCACGTTTATAATTTACATTGACACGCTTGGACATTCACATACGGAACACATAAAGTGAATGTGCAATGACGGCCTTATAACTAAAAGTGCTTACAGACATCACCAATAAATCCTAAAATATATATTTAAATCGCAGAAGGATGCGAAATCTATCACATTATAACTACACTTGTATATAATAAACTTATGTGATCTATTAACGAGTAAAATTGATATATACATAAATATAATAAATTTATGATTGGTTACACTTAGTAGTCATACAGCATTCAAGGACTTCCCGAATACAGGCTATCGCCTATAGCTTATCACTTAGAATGCTTATATCCTGGCGAAAGCCTAATGGTTCATTTCCATTGGTCGTTACGGCACGTATTTGGGGTAAAGAAGATTACAGCTCACGGATGCCGTAGACAGGGTCCGGTGAAAGGACATCTCCCGCAGCCCGAATGCGTGCTGTAATGACCAATGATGAATCAAAACACTTCGGAACTTCGACTTCCTATTTACGGGTACGAATGTTAACTTTAATGTATAAAATATAAATAAATGTAACTATCTTAAGTTAAAATTTATTACTTATTTATTATTAATTTAATTTATGATAAAAAATATTTATTAAAAAAATAGTTTATAAATATTAATATAATATACTTATTTATAAACCAAAAATACAATTAAAAAATAAATAATACCAGTTATAATCTTACCATGTCATCAGAACATTCATGAGAATCCTAGCAGCAAAAATATTCAAAAGGAATACTTATTAAAATGTTTCACTTCAATCTCATAAAAAATTGTCAACTAATTCAACAATCAGTAAAACGCATAAAAAGAAAGGAAGACTTGAATGTTATAGAAGTAGAACTAATTAAACAACGGAAATTTTATTTCTTACAAAATCCTTATATGTTTTAAAAATGACATAAGTATGATAATTAAGAAATTACCTCCAATATGTCATCAGGTCCACGCGACACGTACCGCCACGTCTGTATAAAAGCGGCGACGGGGACCAGGAGCAGGACGCCTTGTTGGAGCGCCACCGCCACCTGCCGCCACACTACCGGCCAGTACCTGACACATACATTAATATATTCGATGTGTATAAATTGTTTTTAATTCCTCATTCTGGTAACACGACAATGCACGGAGTTGTGGGGGATGGCGTTTTTTAACTCTCTGTCCACTCATATACGAGAAAAAGACAACCAAGTAATCTATTTTTTTTTTTTTAAATATATGATTGTTATTCACTGTATTTTTAAATTTCCCCACACGCAACAAAAGCATGAAAATATGATAGTTATATGTGTATGAAAAATAAAATTACAATTTACCCGATAGGCTTTCTCCAGCTGTATAACTGACGCTGTTGTCCAACGCGGAAATCCATTACACATATTGCCTGCGAAAAATAAACATGGCGATGGTTAAATAGTAAAGTGAAGTGAAGTAATAATTGTTTTTTACAACATTATGGTTATTATGGTTATTACATATAGAAATTATTAAAGGCACTTTATAGAATCGTTAACTCTTAAAATACATACGCTACAACATAATAAACTAGCTTGATACTTGCTTGGATGCTTTTCAACAACATCGGCAACATAATTAACTGCCAGCGACATGCAGTGGAACCAGCCATAAACGTGGGCTATGTGGATACTCACACACAACAACACCGGCAACACGACAGTCCACGTGAAGCTCAGCAGCGCGGCCACGGTGGCGGAGGCGCGCGAGGTGGTGGCGTATAGTCCACGAAGTGTGGCGGGCTATGTGGATACTCACACACAACAACACCGGCAACACGACAGTCCACGTGAAGCTCAACAGCGCGGCCACGGTGGCGTAGGCGCGCGAGGTGGTGGCGTATAGTCCACGAAGTGTGGCGGGCTATGTGGATACTCACGCACAACAACACCGGCAACACGACAGTCCACGTGAAGCTCAGCAGCGCGGCCACGGTGGC
>JAATLQ010026819.1:27638-42224 GCA_013421005.1 Heliconius erato x Heliconius himera
ACACCGGCAACACGACAGTCCACGTGAAGCTCAGCAGCGCGGCCACGGTGGCGGAGGCGCGCGAGGTGGTGGCGTAGAGCGCGCCCACCACCGCGTCGGGGGAGTAGGGGCGCCCGCGCACCACGAACACGCCCACCGCCAGCGACACGTGCACTATGCAGTGGAACCAGCCCCCTATCCACACGTAGTCTATATAGTGGACTAGCTTGATACCTGCCTGGAGGAAAATTATATGTACAGTTAGTGGCTTTAAATTGGACACTATGTTATCTCAATTTTATTTAATCATAATTTTATTACCTCGCAAAAGAAACAAAAAAAAAATCACATTTTATACGAATAACATTCATATATCTAGTAAATAATAGCGTAAATTTTATTTACTTAACTTAAACCAGCCTTCAAATAATATGGTTTGATTTGCAACGACATTTGAAAGAAGTGATTAAACAAAAGATAACTACAGTCTATTGGACGTGAGACAAAATATAAGCAAAGAAAAAACTCAAACTTTTATTTCGCTTTTTTATTTCTATTTAATTTTCGTAGCAAAGTGTTTATGTTTCTAGTAGCTCGATGTATTGTTTTTGTTTTCTTTTCTAAACGCGTCACTCTATGTTGCACATGCAGCAAATAAACTATATTAATATTTATAACTTTGAATTAGCTGTATCCCGCACACAGCAAGGTATGCAGAGGGAACCTAGTGTTAAGACACTCCGTTCCAAAGTGGGAACACTTTCCGCCAAATTCTGGAGGCATTGCGTGTTGAGTGGCAGAACTCAACGCCGCGCTTAACCTCGCTTTTTTTTAATTAGATAAACAGTTATGATTATATTGAAATGTAAAAAATATACTTCTAAAAATCCCAATTTTAAAGTAGCTTAAAAATTTTACTTTTTCTCTGAAACCATATTATTTGAAGGCTGGTTTAAGTATAAGACACATATGTTATTATTTTTGCTTGATTACCTAAATGGAAAAAAACGTACGCGTAATTACAAATACACGTCTTTTATAAACCTAAGGTAGGGGTTATATTTAATTATGTTTGTTAAAATTGTCTGTAATTTATGTCCTTTTTATGTTTTCTTCAACTTAGGAAAGTTCATTGGTCATACAAGCCAAATCGGGCTTAGGACCGCAAAGAAAAATAATTTTGATGTAATATGTTATAAATAAATAAACAAATAAATAATGGTATGGTTTCTTTTGTTAGAAATTAAGTTCCGAAGAGTAAAGTTACTAATTGTATATATTATTATTATGTTTGACTGTCAAACCATTATCAATGTAGCGCAGTGGGACAATGTCTGACTACAGACGGTGATCCATGGTGAATATAATATCCATTTTGATAAATGAATTGCTCTGGTAAGAAAAATCTTAAATTCCGGGGAAAAGCGGAATTGGTTGACACTATGTTATCTCTGCCTACCCTGCTATATGTGAGATGAAGCTTTAAGCAAAGACTAGTTTTAAGTAAATAAAATATAATTATTGACCGTGTCAGTATATAGTTAATAACAGTTGATATATTATAATAAAAGTTGTCAGCTTCACTCTGTGAAGATAATAACAAACGACTAAGCTCTTAACCAAAATAATTCCTTTCCTACATAATAGGTTTACAACAAACGAATACTTACATCTGTAGATAAAAGCAATCCCATAGCAAGTCCAAATACACAGCTAAAGAACGTGATAGTAGTTTCCCAAACTTTTAAAACTCGTGGGTTAAACGCCATCACACCCGTAATAACACAGTGCCATATAGCTAGCTGTTGTGCAATGCCAAACATTATGAGAATGAAGTAGAATATCACCGCCCATGCTGGAGATAACTGGAATGTTGTAGAAATTATTTATGATGTTTTTTTACATTTTTAAAGTGTTATTCCACACTTAGGAAAGAAAAATACTTAAATCTTAATAAGTATTTATGATGTTTTCGGTTTGCTTGCTATACGCACATGACATTTTCAAGAAAGAATAACTTTAAGAGCCATTTGGACTGACGCACACACAAGAGTACTCAAGGACGCATCATCTAATGTACACACACCATCTAACGATTTCAAAATGTTTTAAACTACTTAGCTAACACCATTATCTATGTACCTTAGTATTTATTATTTCGTTGAGGCACCGCTCATCACATTAATTGAATATTATTGCAATAATTAACATAAATAACAATAATTCATATAGATACAAAATAATTATTGTTTTGTTTAATAATCACTGTCGAAAAACAACCTCGATATTTTTAACAGACTTTAAATTTGAACTATGATAATAACGTAAATGTTGCACTTTTATATTATATTTTAAATTTAAAATATACATTTACAAAACTAGTACTTGACACGATGGTTTAAGAATCGATATCCTCTAAGATTAATTCTAATTAAACATTTCTTAACTAAGAAAAAAAATTTTGGACCGTGACATGAAATATTATCTTATAATTCATATTTATGAAATGACCTCTATTATGAGGAGGCGTAATTATGCATGAATATATTTAAAATTCATGCGAAAATTTACATTTTACCGCTATAGACGAAAAATCTCGTGACCTTAGAAAGTTAGTAGTGAGGTTTGTTCAAATAATTTAATAAATAACAGTACTTATATGTGTCATTTTCTCATTTATTATAATCACAAAGCATTATTAAATTGCCGTTATCTTATAGATACATATTTTTCGTCATTTAAGTCAAACATATCTACTTACTACGAGTATCTTACATTTTTGCTTAATTGGGTCTTTATTATAACAGAGAAGGTCACATAAGTATTGGTCCAATCCAAAAAGACAATTTGTTTTCACTAGAAGGAGATATGAATGATATTAAAACTTCAAGAAGATATTGATTCCACAATTGTCATGAGTATCAGTCATATTTCTTTCAATTTAATATTATTCCCCAATTAACAATTTTCAACTTACCACATTAGCTGGCAATACTGCCAATGTCGCTGGCACAATCTGTGTTGCCAGTGCCAAAGGCTGCCATCCACTTAGTAATTTCGCAGTGTTACCAGTTTTCCACACAGTGACTCCCACTAAGCTTCCATAGTGTCCCATATAACGGACGGGAGTGGATACAGTGTTGCCAGGTAATGGTTCCGACATTGGCCAGAGAAATTGTGATGATTTTATGTTTTCTGTAAATAATTGTATAGTATACGGATCTTAATATAATTTTGAGGCAATATAAATCTCAATAATTGACCAAACTAAATTGGTAAACCAATAGCTAATTAATATGTTGCAGTTATATATAAATAACATATAAAAGGTTTTTAATATCACAATTATAACTATAGATGTTTTTTTCAGCTTCACGCTGTATTCCGCACGAAGAAGGAGAGGCAGAGAGATCCTAGTGTTAAGGCACTTTGGTCCCCACTTTCCGCCGAAGTCTGTATGCGTACATGTTGAGTAGCGGAACGACATCGAGCTTTGCCTTAACACCAGAGCGAAGAAAATGAAAGTAATAAATATTTCATCAAGTGGGACGCGAATCCATAACCTGCCACGTTACAGTCACACGCTTGTATATGCGCTACGACTAGTTTTTTTATTCACATAAATTTAGCATTTTGCAGGTTAACTTAACAGTATAATCAATTTTTTTTTTGCTTTATGCAACATATCACTTTGCACCCACACTGCGCATTATAAATGAGAATAATTAATTTCTGGCGATCTAACCAGCTAGCCGTAATTCACAATAGCCTATTACTATAATTATTAATTTTATAAATAAAAAAAACAACTTACCATAGCTACTGGGTAAATAAATATATCCATAGTTCTTGAGTATCTGTACGCAAGTGTTCGCTAAAAACGAGCCTAATAAAAGTACTGCGAATGTAAAACCAACTATACACGCACTTTCCTTTTGTAGAATAACATTAGTTTTGTTTTTAGGATCTTTATGTGATGTTAATTGCATTACACAAGCTCCTAATAAACCCCAAGTTAGAAAAGTTTCTTGAGCTGCGGCCGCCCAACTCTGCAGAAATTATCGTAATTTATTTCTTCTTTTCTCAGTCCGGTTTTTTTTGTTAAAACACTCTGTTCCACACTTTTTTGTCCCATTTTGGAGACATTACGTGTTAAGTGGCGGAACTCTATGGTTTATTTGTCTTTTTTTCAAAGCGAGGAAATGAAAATAGTTGATTCCCCTAGTGTGACCCCAAATCTGTCGAATGCTAAGGGACGCCTAGAGAAAGAGAGAGGGAGATACACGCGCGCGTAAGATCGCCATCACTATCATATCATTATGATAGTGATGGCGATCACAATAGAACATTGGTACAAGCGTCAGTTTCATATAATTGTAAATATTAATATTTTCTCAGTCACAATACTATAAGCATTTGTCAAGTATGGGTGCATACCAATATTCTATTATTTCAGGGCTTAGAAGCCCTGAATAGAAAGAATAGAATATTGGTATGCACCCATACTTGAAGCACGTAGAAGCGTCAGTTTCATATAATTGTAAATAACTTTGTATGTATCTAAGGTAACCTTGTTTTTTTTTTGCATACATTGTGTTGAGAAATAAACTTTATGATTATTATATTACTTACATTGCTATTAATAAAGAACTCGCTCCATTCAGTTTCAGAAAAGATATTAGTGACTGTATCATATGGTATCAGTGTTAATAATTTGGTACACAGTACTAAAGTGCCACATATTGGAAGGAATATCAGCATGTATACGGCCTGGAAAACATCAACTTTAGATTAGTCATTTTTTATGTATTCTTCAGATATTGTGTAAATCGCTTTTAAAAAAAATATTTAAGAAAAGAACGTATGGAAAATTTTAATGTAGCGGGACTTGAACCCGCGTCTCTTGAAAACGAAGATCTATGGTCAATTAATCCATATGTTCTTATCGAATTATGTAAAAATGATTACTTATACGTATTCTGAAATTAATTTTATATTGTTAACATCTTTATAGAGAGATTTTTACAAACTTCAGCTTTCCAAGAGAGACTGCTATTTATTAAATATTTTGACATTTTTAACCTGCTATACAGATATTAAGGAAAGGAAAAAACTAAGAAACGTGTAGCTACGTTATTATCATGCATATAAAATTGAATTTTTAGACGAGAAGGTCGTTTAAAGTACTTCACTGTTTTAATTAGATTAATAAAACGCGGAAAAACTAAATAGTATGCATATGAAGTACTTGACTTGTATAATTGTAACTACTTATATCTACAAAATAATTTTAAAGACTAATATCTAAATAAAATGTAACGCTACGTTTTAGTTTGATATAAGTGAACCTAGTGTTAAGACACTCCGTTCCCTACTTTCCGCTGAGTTTTGGAGGCATCGCGTGTTGAGTGGCGGAACTCAACTACGCGCTTTGCCTCGACACCAGAGCGAAGAAATAAAAATATAAATGTAAATAAATATTTAGTTTCCTCGAGCGGGGATCGAACCCACCACCAGTCGATATTACATTTACACTATGTGCCCCTGCGCCACGACTGTATTACTATAATTAATCTTAAATATTTGTTTTAAATTACTTACCTTTCCATATGACCTCAATCCTTTGCTTAGTGAAACAAATACCAACATCCATACTACAGCCAAATTGAATGCAACTTGAAATTTTATTGTACCAAAGTTATTCGTATTTAAATTACGTTGAAGCACCTCTCCGTGGAAGTATTGTGGTAGAATCTCCTGAATTTTGACTGTAACATTTTTTTGTGTTATATCTGAAATATAATGTATTGTTATAATTCTCTGCTTTATATAATTTATTGTGTTCATTATGAAGAGACCTCTTTCAGCCGACATGTAGAGGTAGACGAATGTGACACAGAGGATAACACAAAATAATGCAGTAAAAAGAAATAAACAAATCAAAAGAATAATAATTTTGATATATTCTTCATTTTTAATATTTACTTAAATTTATATTTCCATTTTCTTCGCTCTGGTGTCGAGGTTAAGCGCGGCGTTGAGTTCTGCCACTCAACACGCAATGCCTCCAGAATTCGGCAGAAAGTGGGGAACGGAGTGTCTTAACACTAGGTTCCCTCTGCCTACCCTGCTGTATGCGGGATACAGCGTGAAGCTAATTTAATTTAATTCTTCATTTTTTATAATAAACATATGAAAAAACCTAGATGTCTACATCATAATAGTCAGTCTATTCATAGTCGTCATCTTTCACTTCAGATGTCATTTTATTTAATGATGTTGAGAATAAATTTGGATAATATTAAATTTTTATAAAGATTTATATTTTAAAAAATAAAAAAGGAATAGGATAATACAATTTAAATTGATAAATCAAGCGTTTAATACATTATAAGTACTTACCATCAAAATTAAACTCGTGTGGTAGAGCCCATTTATATTTATCATTAGATGTAATAAACGAGTCTCTGAAGTAAACAAAAATCCAGGAAAGGCCTATTATGCTGTATATTCCAATAACTGATTGAATTAGCAACAAAGATATTCCAACGCCTTGGAATATTGGCGATATACGCCACATGTCCACCGGCCCCGATTCCAATACTTGGCCCAAACACAAATGTAGTGTAAATAACGGTATACCAATGAGAAGAGACAGTATAAAGAACTGTACTATAAAGCCAGCTACAAAATAATTGTTTTCATTAATATATCTCAATCATGCGAGGTTCACGTGCAAAAAAAACTTCAAATGTGTTCTATTTACCTCCAAAATGGACGCTAAAAATGGCAAACCTAGAAATGTTAAAAATACCAACGGTACAGCTGAGACATGCTAACATTGCACTCATTTTGTGTGGCCAAACTCCGAAAGGGGGTGCACTAGATTCTTCATTTCTGTTGAACAAGCAAATTAATAAGAAACTAACAATAATTAATGATAAAGCATAGTCTACGATATATTTTTACCTGTCTTCAGAAGCATTAAATTCGTTTTGGTTAACAGATATAACACGAACTAGAGACTCATTAGAAGAACTTGAAGCACTAGTGCTTCTACCAATATTTCTAGGCGTATTTCGGTCTGACCAGTCCATGGCTGCGACTTCATTATCACCAGGTGAAGGCAAAGACAATGCTCGATTCATCAACAACGTTCTACGACCGACTATCAAAGGCCCCGAAGAGCCGTCGCTACTTAAATTTGCAGCTGTAACTTGCAACTGTATTGGCGCGCTTGTCGGTCGCATATTGACATGGTGTTCCAGAAATAATATAACAGGCAGCGTTAGTGGTTCACAAGTAGCTTCAGTAGTTATTGCAGGCAAAACTATGGGGTCCAATCTTCTCATAGAATTTCGTAAACTGTCGTTAACAGTACTCGCTCGTTCTAGTGACAATTGCATTTGCGTACTACTTCTCGATACCTCTGAAAAACTTTTGGACCGTAAGAGATTCGGCCGCGGAAGTTCGCTTGAAGAGATTTCCATGTCTTCCACTGATGGGGCTGAGGTTTCAGCAATCGAACACATGACAACTTGTGTTGTGTCATCAAATGAACTTTGAGACACTGAATGATCAGATTTGTCTTCTGATTCTCCAGTAGATATACATTCTTTAATTTTACATATAAGATCATCATCATCACTGTCAAAAGATTTGGTACCATCATCAAGACAAGCTAGTAAAGATTTATCCAAAACTTCATCTAAATCATTCAATATATCCATAAATTGACAGAGGGCAGTTGCCTGAAATTCCTCATCATTTGTAATGTTATTAGAAGTACTTGAAGTATGTGATGTAAAGTTTGAATCAGATTTATAACAATTGGGTATATTCTTTTGCAAATCTTCTTTTAAATCTTCTTCATCATCAGTAGCTCTCTCTGTGTCACTTAATGGCTCACTATCATTACTTTCAAAAAGACTACTTGATGCATCACTATCAGCACTACTACCTGGTAAACTTTCCTTTTGCTCATAGCGCCCCTCGTCCATATTGACAATTTCCATTTTTATTGCATGACCTAAGTCATAACCTGCATGTTTCTGTGTAAGCCCTACAAAAAACAACCATCTTAAAACAGTCGAAAGATAAAAATTCACTACATATTATATTACACACAGCACCTTGATATCTAGAGGACAGTACTTTCCACAATTTATTCATTATAAACAAAACCGCACTGAAGGGATTATGAAGCAAACAGACATAAAGCTAATGAGACTAATTATCATGAAACATTCATGTAAGATGGTTGAATTTTAACACCATAATGAGAAGTGTATGCAACAATTCTAAGTTGTATGATTCATTTTAGGCTCTAAATATTTGCTTAAGCTTACTCTAGAGATAAAATGTTAAGGCGATATAACCTAGATCAAAATTTTTCATTGTTAGTGAGTTAATAACCTTATTTTTATTTGATTTTGAAGAAGGTATAATAATAGAAATTGTTTCAGTTAAGGAGTATGTGAGGTAGAATAAGTCAGTATAAAATATGGCCTTATGCTTTTTCAAGCCTAGTAGTGTAAGCCAAAAAAACGCAGTATTAAGGTTTCTGCCTAGGTTGAAACATTTTATGTTTTGTATCAGAAACTCTTCTGTACAGTTTTGTCTTTCCATTGTGAAAATAATAATATTTATGATAATAATACTTTACATAATACTTTTCCCTAAGTGGGGATTGAACCCATAACCATTGTGTTTATAGTCAGATGTTGTCCCACTATATTATATACATAAAATTAAATGTTTCAGAATATTTTGTAATATTTAATTAGTTGTTATATATTACATCTATACAGATCTCGATAACATCCAAGCACACAAATCAATAGTTACTTGAATAAAAAAAATAAAAAGTACAAACAAACATTTTTAAATGTTGTAACTCATTTTAATTTCTAGTCACACTCATTGTAGTTATCACTAAGCAAATCAGCATAATTGGCTGTATATAACTGTAATTAATATATCAAGACACACTGATCAAGATAAGGCACTATCAAGAATATGATGTTACAATGTTTATATTCCAATTTGTATTGTTCTTATAAACTTGAATCAGACTGCCAAATGAGTCATATCCTAATTACAAAATATATTAATAAAATTTATAATTTTTTTGATATGCTGCAGCACTACAGCATCTGGCCTTAAGAACAAAAGTTGTGGGTTCAATTCCCACTCAGGGGAAAAAATATGTTACCAGACTGAGGAAATGCACATTGGAAATGAAGATAGTCTGGCTTTGTATTCAACTACACAACATACAATGTCTCAAAAATTGGGCAGTGCATGGAGAATGCAGTGTCTTAACATCATCAACCCTCTGTCTGCCTACCCTGCTATATATAATATACAGTTTGAATCTGAAAAAAAAAATTAGTTCTTTCTTTACAGATATTTGTAAATGAAAGTTGGAAAATGTTGATTTACAGTATTTTTATAAATAATACTTAACAGCTTCACACTTTATCCCTAGCAGGATAAAGTAAGCAATTAGCCCTATAGCTTATAAATAATGAGTAAATAATTTGGAATCTATATAGAGAATGGAAAGGCCTTGAATCATTTTCATATATCATTAGAAACTTGTGCACCTAATATGGTACAGCAAATGAAGAATGTAGTTTACAACCATTTATATTTTGTTTATTACTATCTTATCCTTTCAATAAGGTACTCAGAAAGTAACTTAATTGTTTTAGCCATATAAAGGTAAATAAATTAAAGACTATGCATGTTACAAATAAATCAAAAGTATAAAAACAAATGTGTTACAGTTTTCAATCAAATTTAACGTAGTACTCACTCGGATACTAGATTTGAGCTACCATAAGCCATCATCGAGCAATGCTTTGTAGTGAGAAAAGACACTTCACAGTAAGATAAATTCATATAACACACATTTTTTGTTCCTAATATTCTAATTCAATAAAAAAAGCAATAACTATTTTTAACATTGCGTTTCGTAAATAAAAGTATAAATACAAATATAATAAATCAGTTATTTATTGTATTGGTATTTCACTGATAGACAGCTATCTGCAGAATATATCTTAATTCTAATGACGTTTGGATGACAAATGACACTTATGGTTGGACATTAGAATTTTGACATTACGTAAATATGAGTATTGAAAATTGATACCCTTAATAAAAAATATATTTTATAATATGTTGAGTTCTAAAATATTTTTTAAAACTATTTAGTAAATAGATGTAATAAGCTTAAATATTTTTGGGTATTAAAAATCTAAAAAAAAATTAAACTTAGTACAGCTCTCAAAATATCTACGTCAGGATATATTTGCTTGAAAATGTATAAATATATCATAATATTAGTATAAGGAAAATGTATAAGTATTTTATAATATTAGTAATTCGCCTAAATAATCACCTAGTATAGATTGATAACTGTTAATAGATTTAAGAATTAAGGAGTGCCTAGTGCTAACTACTAGCGCCATAATCATGGCACTACGAATGTTTATTTTGTTTTAAATAACATAGTCTACTGAATTAAAAAAAAAAGAAAAATTATACCAATATATAGCACAAGAATTTAGTAAATATTACATATATTAATTATATATAAATGTTAAACTGACCTTACGATCATCTGTTTAAAAAAAATATTAGTGTTTTTTTTTATTTTAACACAGTATTTAAAAAAAGAATGATAAAACAATTATTATAAATTTGACTGCAACAATTAAATTTCCTTCAGATTGGTTTGTTATAATTTTTTAAATGAATTTTGGATAGAACGGAATTTATCTTCTGAATTTATAAACTTACGTTTATACTAATACGTTTTAGAAAACATATAAAAATAAGTTGTAGCAAACATATAAGAATTTCGACGTAGCCTGATGAGAATATATGCCTTAGTTGGTCAGAGCGCATGGATGGTTTTCTTGAGGCGCGACCACGTTAAAATTTTTATATATTTTCTAAAAAGTATTTTTCTTTTCTAAGAGTAACACTTTAACACAGATTAATACTTGAGAATGTAAAAAAAATACTAAGATCCGCCATATGCTGTGCACGGCGGATGGAGCTGAGCGAAGCTTTGTTGTGAAATTTTCTGTTTTGACCGCACGCGCTGGGTAACTTAGTCAAAGTTCAATCTGTGCACGTGAATTTCGAGACATTCAAAGCTTAACTCTGATTGACTCACTGATGACGGACATATTTTGATCATTTACTCAAAAACTACAATTACAATCATCACCAACTCGCTGGGATCATCGTGTCGTCTACAACTTTCCTGCAAAATTTCAGAGCTATAAGTTTAACGGTTTAGGAGGAGTAGCATTACAACGAAACACACTTTTGACCAGTAAGAGCTTCGCTTCGCTCAGCTCAATTAAGTCTATACTATTAAATATTTTAAATATATTTTCTTAATCAATAATAAAAAGATAATAGAGTGGCCAGTCATGGCGCAGGGGCACAAAGTATGTGAGTAATGAAATGTAATTCCTAAATTACTAAACGGAGTGTCTTAGTACTAAATTTCCTCCATCTACACTGTAATGTAAAATTATAATAATTATGATAAATTCTAAGGCTCATATTTCATTTATTTTTGTTAAATTACTTTAATAAAACTTTTATTGTAATAAATTTGATTCAAATGTTAAATAAATTACAAATAAAAAGTATATATCTTTAAATATGAACACACCTTTAGATTTAACTTATAAACTTAGGATAGGGTCAAAGATTATTTTGCAAAATTAAATGCGTAAGACTCAACTTTGAGTCAGTGAGAAAAGATTCATTTTGAAATGACATATTTATAGATAAGTTTGAATAAATATTTTTTTAATTTACTGATATCTTGTTCTGTATTTTGTACTCTTTTCACTTTTGTATTGCGAGTTTTCGTTCATATAATAGTATATCAGCCGTGTGAATAGAATAAATCATGATATTTATAAGAAGTAAAATGATTAGCATAAAAATGCACTCCGTTAGTAAGGTTTGTATTGGTTACCTATTGATTACAATGATACGATACGTGTTTCAAAGTTAGGCAGCTATTCTATTGTGGTTATAATATTATCCACAAGTTTTATATTACGTTTTTATGGTGTCAGTACTCAGTCGCCTTCGAGCTGTCGTTGAGTGGTGTCTGACCGCGTGAAGCAACAAAAAACGAAAAACGACAAGAAATATACGTAAATCGTTTTCAGCTTTAAATAGTTAAAGTCGTGACTGTTAATTATACTTTTTATAACACTAGATATTTCGAGCCATGGCATCATACTCTACTAAGGTTTCTTTGAATGAAGTAGTCATTGTATCAGCAGTAAGAACACCAATTGGATCTTTTAGAGGAAGTCTAGCAAGCTTATCAGCAACAGAGTTAGGCGGCGTCGCAGTAAAAGCAGCAGTTGAAAGAGCCGGCATTCCAAAGGAAGAAATTAAAGAGGTTAATTTAACTTTACCTACTTTCTAATTTACAGTTATGTGTACGATTTATATACGTATATTTTAAAACTATTAAGTTTTGTGGACGAAAATATCACTACTCTTCTTAAATTAATTCTAAAATATCTTGTTATCAGTGTCATCATTGATAAGATTTACTTGCCAAAACTTTTAACACTAATATATGATTAAAGTTTAAATAATATTTCATAATGTTTTTTTACTTTCATAATGTATAATAAAAACAAGTAATCCTTTTACTGTTTTTTCTACTTGAAAATATTAATTTTCATTACTTATGTAATAATAATATTTCAGGTATATATGGGAAATGTATGTTCAGGATTTCTTGGACAAGCTCCTGCAAGGCAATCTGTAATTTTTGCTGGTCTCCCAAAGAGCACAATATGCACTACAATAAACAAAGTCTGTGCATCAGGAATGAAATCTGTGATTTTAGCTGCACAAGGACTTCAAACTGGCACACATGATGTAATTCTTGCAGGTGGAATGGAATCTATGTCAAATGTACCTTTCTATTTAAAGAGAGGTGAAACATCCTATGGTGGTATGCAATTAGTAGATGGTATTGTTTTTGATGGATTGACAGATGTTTATAACAAATTCCACATGGGAAATTGTGCAGAGAATACAGCAAAGAAATTAGAAATATCTAGGCAGCAACAAGATGAATATGCTTTATCTAGCTACAAAAGGAGTGCTGCAGCCTATGAAGCTAAAGCCTTTGCTGATGAATTAGTATCAGTGTCAGTACCACAAAAACGTGGTGCTCCTCCAGTTATATTTGCTGAGGATGAAGAATATAAGAGAGTTAACTTTGAAAAGTTTGACAAATTAGCAACAGTATTCCAAAAAGAAAATGGAACAGTGACTGCAGGAAATGCATCAACTCTAAATGATGGTGCTGCAGCATTGGTTTTGATGACAGCTGAAGCTGCTCAAAGATTGAATGTTAAGCCTCTAGCTCGCATTGTGGGCTACGCCGATGGGGAATGCGATCCCATTGACTTCCCCATTGCACCTGCGGTAGCGATACCAAAATTATTAGAAAAGACTGGAGTCAAAAAAGATGATGTAGCTTTATGGGAAATAAATGAAGCTTTTAGTGTTGTAGCTGTTGCAAACCAAAAAATTTTAGATTTAGATCCCAAAAAGATAAATGTGCATGGAGGTGCAGTAAGTCTTGGCCATCCTATTGGAATGTCAGGAGCTCGACTTGTGGTACATTTATGTCATGCATTAAAACAAGGAGAAAAGGGTGTGGCATCTATTTGTAATGGAGGTGGTGGTGCTTCATCAATTATGATTGAAAAATTGTAAGTTACTAACTAGTAAGGACTTGGTACTCTATAAAACTTTTTATTTTAATAAAGAAAAATATTTCTATGACACTCAACACTGGTAAGTAATACATAACTTATAGATATGTTTTATAGGAGGAAATGACACTTAATTAAAAAGAGTGTCATAGAGAATCTTTCTTACTTTATGCTTAATGTTTTTCCATATGTGCCTTATTGTTATTATGTTGCAAATGCAAGGAAAGCAAAATGCAATGAAAACGGTGACTTGTATATTAAATAAAAATGTTATGTGTAGCTTATTAATGTATTATATATTTACATATATATTCTAAGAATATATACATTATACTGTTCGTTTTATTTAAATAAAGTATATTTTGTTAAGTTTGTGTTATTTATTAAACATTTTGCTAGCTCTTTGCTCATTTTTCAGGGCCGATGGTGTTGAAGGCCCTCCTATAATAACTTTCTACACAAAAGACCCTTGTCCTCTATGTGATATAGTAATGGAGGAGTTAGAAATGTATAAAGACAAATTAAGAATTGAAAAAATAGATATAAGTAAAAAGGAAAATCTAAGATGGCTGAGACTGTATAGACTAGACATCCCAGTATTATTTTTAAATGGTAAATTTTTATGTATGCATAAATTAAACCATGATATATTAAGAAAAAGGTTACAAGACATAGAAGACGAAAAGCAAACATGATTTTTTATTGAAATGTATATAAATTTATATTATAGACAATTTTAAAAACTATATGTATCTTTAATTTACTAGCTGTAAGCAAATGTACCATCTATGTTTTGAAATTATGGTATTTTAATTCA
>JAATLQ010026822.1:0-11207 GCA_013421005.1 Heliconius erato x Heliconius himera
GCGGGGCCCGTACTCTTTCTTCCTTTTATTATAACTAGTTCGCAGTTATAGTGGAGAGGAAGATAGGACGCGCTCTTGGCTTATCTTCGGACGAGCTTCGAGTTATGACAATGTTATATTGTCGAGTCTACAGTTATCTAAATAACTGACACAAGAACAACTTCTGATGGCAAATATCTTATTAAAGCGATACCTTCTAATGGCATAATATGAAATTCTTAACACTGTTTCCTCTGAATTTCAAAAAGATTTTGGGTTCTTCACGATCACAACTATAAAGAGTTCTAACCACTAGACACATCACGAGCCAAGGCATTATTTATTAAATAATATTTTAAAAGGTGTTTGAGATATCAGTTACAATATTATAATTTTACATAGTAGATATATTTATTTAAAGTTTCTATAGGTTATTTTCACTTTGGTATTTTAGAGACTCATTAACTTATTCTTAAAATTCTTAAATTTATTGAAAAACTATATTGTCAAATTTCACCTATAGCAAATTTGTTGACTGATTGTAAACGCAATGGTTATGGTTTCGACTCCTACTCAGGGGTATTAACTATTCCTCGCTCAGCCAAGCTGACTTCGCATATCCTACGAAGAGATCATATCTCCGCACCACTCATCTTTTTTAATTCTTCTTCTTAGCCACATTTCGCTGCCGTTTCGCTGCCGGATAACAGCCTCGGTACCAACTCTGCATTGTGTACGGCCAGATGTTACGCCATCTCATCAATGCAGCTAAGGAACGGTTAACGCTGTTACCAGCAATACGCCTTTCCACATCTATCTCGTATCTTCCATCATACTTACCAGTAATTTCAGAAACACAACACAACGCTATGACAAGTCATAGCGAGCCGAGACAAGTCATAGATTGCCGAGCGAAGAAATTGCGTTAAAATTATTATTAACGGACTTCAAAAAAAAGAAGTTATCAGTGTCACGTGTACATGAGTATGAAAATCTATTTGTATTGCGAGAAACATTTCATTTAAATAAATAAAAATAAATAAATCAATCTATTTTCATTTAAATGTCACACAAAAATATATTAATAAAATTTTAAGGTAAATAATCCACCATAAACTCTGGTCTTAAATGCAAATCAACTTAAATTCCACTCAAAAGCAATTCGTTCTTTGATATAGAATGCTGAAAGCCAAGCCTTACTATAGTTTTATTTTAATCACAAACGTAACAAACGTTCGGTTCGTTCCATACGACGGAGCGTATGCGTATGTTCGTAGGTATGTATGTATGTACATGCATATAGTATAGGCAGCATTGCCACAGACGTACATTCAAAAAGCTATATGGCTAGTACATTTAGGAGAAAAAGTTAGAACGTAAATAATATTATAATTTTTGTTCAGGCGCAGGGATACAAGTGTGCGACTCTATACGTGAGGTTATTGGGCTTGACTCACACTCGAGACTCGAGAAATATTTATTTTTTTCTTTCCCTTGCTCAGGTAACGGTGCAAAGGGCGGCGTTAAGTTACGGCACTCAATGCAATACTTCCAAAATTCGGCAGAAAGCACTAAGTTCCTTTTGTCTACCCTTCTATATGCTGAATACAGTGGGGATCTCGGATTATGTAGGGCAAGGGGCAAAAAACTTATCGCATCACATGGCATTTGGTATTACGGAATAAATTGAAAGAGGAAGCCAACGATATGTATTGTCACCATAGATATCATAACCATTCAATTAAAATATTAAATTAAATTATATGATTTAAGTGTGTGATTGTACATAGGATTAAACACTCGCACTCGTTTGCAGGTGCGGGTCAATATTCTAGATGTAGGATAGCCCTCGACCGTTGCCTATCTATACTGAATCGCACCGCATTGTAGTTTAAGAGGTGAATGCTTTAAATTGGTTAAAAATATTTCTTTTTTTTTCTTTTTGTTAATCAAATCATTGTCCATTGAGCATTTAAAACAACAGTCTTGTATTGTCAATCTTGTATCTTAATGAAAAATATATTTTTTTATTTCTATTAGGCTTGGGTAAAGATAAGTTTATATAGTTAAGACACACACACAAATCACATTACATTCTAGACTTTCTGCAAGAAATACAATATATCATTCTGTTTGCTATGATATAATAAGAATAACTCATAAAGCTCTTAAATAATCTTTATCTAAATTAGACAAAAATTATATTGAAGGCATCACATTGGCGTTTACGCATTGGGTGTTTCAATTTTTTTTAATGCTTCAATTCCTACTGGGGAAATGAATAAGTTTAATTTGGACGAAACTTGGAGTGTCTTAACACAATATTTTCATTGCCTTGCATAACTAACTTGCAGCATAATACGTAAGATTTAACTTTAGAAAGCTAACAATAAACATTGCCTCCTAGCCTACAATTGGGGTTAAATAACTCAACAGGCTCTTCAAGGTCTATTATTCCCCGCACAGAATGAGGTTTGCTGTTCGATTCTCATTTCTAATCCAATTCCGGGCACCTTTAACAGCTACGTGCATTTATAGAGCAGGTGCTTTTAATATTTTTCTCGTAAATTTAATTCATGTATTGAATTTCAAAATGGAAATCGGTTTTATATTCGGCTATGGGTCGTACCGTAGGTACTTTTATAGTTAATTTGGAGGATATTTTAACATATTTATAAATATGAGGCCTACATAGATCGGGACAAAATTTTATTGTAAGCACGACGGTTATGGATTCGATTCCACTCGGGGTAGTAAATTGTTTGATTTCGAAACTTGGACATATTGTGGGGAATGGAGTACCATAACTATAAGATCTCTATTCTGTCGACTCTATTGTACGGGATACAATGTGAAGCTAGACAAAAAAAACGCGTTTTTTCATTGCAAAATTAATGATAATTTACTCCGTTCTCCTGATTTCGTTCGCTTTACCGAAAGTGACGTTATTGCAGCGCTTTGCTTTAGCAGGATACAGCAAAAATAGTTAAAGCATAAATATTTTTTTGAGTTAGAATCAAACTTATAACCATACGATTTATACTTAGATACTTTTCTGTGTATAATTCACAAATTTAATATAGTAGTCACACAGTTTACTAACTGAAACTTTTGCTCTAAAGAAAAATATTTTCTCATATTTGTGGTAAGAGAGAATCATTTTCAAATAATTTTAAAATTTAAGTTTCATATCGGCACTATAAACTGTCATACTTATAACAGTGACACCTGTCGTAAACTGTAGGTGATATCCAATTCGGTTTCCTCTTGTATCGCTTCCCCAAAGTTTTTGCTATGACGTTAAAAATTAATACATTTTTAATACATTTAATACATTTAATTTTTTTTATAAGTAAATTTAAATGTACAGATTTAACGAAAAATTTAAGATAATTCAGTTAAAACATAAAAAAAATAACATGATGATGAGTGAAATCAAAAATCCACTATAATTAGGTTCTTTACATCTTACCAAAGAATTAATTTTCAATCAATGGATTTTTTCCGAAGAACTTGAAAATTGATCAAATAATATTTTAAAAAAATCCGGCCATCTGCCAGCCGGACTCGCGCACGAAGGATACCGTACGATTATCTATAAAAACGGCAAAAAAATCACATTTGTTGTATGGGAGCGCTCTTAAATATTTTTTATTTTCCGTTATAGCGTTAACAGAAGTACCATTGGTAATTTCAACTGAATCACTGCTACGGTTCATGAGATAGACAGCAAAGTCTTAGTAATAGCTGTTTCTCGGTCTCGTTTTACTTTACTACTTGGTTGAAATTCTAAATTTTATTACATTGGATTTTGATTTGTCTAAATAATCACATCGTTCTTCGCAGAATTTCAACCTACAACTACGATTTCTAGTCAATCGCGTTCTAATTGTAACAAGACAGCTTCAATATAATTCAGTTATTGTAGTAAATTAATAAGATTGTTATAGATAGGAGATTATAGACGCTAAATTCTAAGGAGCCTTCTATAAGAGTACTATTTTAGTACTTAATATCTTATCAGGTCATATAAGTCGTTGTCTTGAAGCCTTCGTGATGCAGTTCAGTGAGTGCCTGAGTATATACAGGCTTTGGTCGCGGTGATGCCAAAGGAATTTTCATTTATTTTTAGCTTCAACCTGTGTCCTGAATAAGGCCGAGGCCGAGGAGGAGAGGCCTTAATACAAAAACCTTACTGTTTTTGCATCTGCAGATTGGAGAAGAAAACAGATAAATAAAAATAAAAAGTCAAACATTTTAAATTTCATCGTGACCATTAATATCTTCTGTGTTGACTCGCCTGATAAATCTAGCGATAGCGAGTTGGCACCGTGCGGGCAGGGTTGTTGATCGAGAAAACAAATATGAAGCCATGTATAGTATACTGTCAGCAAAAAAGTTTATTTTCCCGTAATAAAAAATAACATAAACAATATTATAAAAAACAATAGATATTTCGTAATATATGTTTTTCAATATTATATAAAATATTTTTAGATTCGATAGTTTACTTATTTGAAGAATAAGGTGAGAAAGGCTATAAGGTAAATATAACTACAAAGTCTGCCATTTTAATATATCCCACTGTACTTGCGGTCAGTCTGGGATGTGGAAATGATGTGGAAAGAGTCAAGTGATATATACAAAAAGAAAAATGTGCTTCACGCTGTTTCCCGCATACAGCAGGATAGGTAGAGAGAACCTAGTGTTAAGACACTCCGTTTCCTTCTTTCTGCCGAACCCTGAAGAATGAATGAATGGCGGGAACTATGGATATGAAAATATTTAATTCTTGAATATTTCCATTATACAACAGGAACGAAGCCACAATTTAAAAAACCAGTTGCAGATAAATACTTTAAATTAACCGTGCGGTAATGTTTATTGAAATTGAAAGTGAAATATTTAACCAAATTTACTAAAATCATTTTATATAGAAAATTTAAATACATATTAAAAATGGAAAGATTACTGCAACGTTATTTTCGCTTCCTCCCTCTGTATGCAGATGTGAGCATATTTAATTTACTAACCGTACACGTAGGTGAACTGTACACACTAACTTTGATATTCTATGACTTTTGTAGTTTGTTCGAGTGTAAATTATTTATGTGCAACTAGGTTCTATTTAAGTCGTTCAGAATTTATAATTTAAGCCTCAATTTTGCTTATGTTACTAATGGAGCTTTGTTCTGTCATTGTTATTGGTCAGCTAATGATATATCAGATTGTAGCGGCTTCATAAATTGTTATTTAATACTAAAAAAGATGTAGCTTCTCGATTTTCCCCGCACAGTAGAGCCTCACTTCCTCCTGTTAGATTTAGCCACCTGCCTAAATCTGGCCACAGCCACAGCTATCTTCTGAAAATCACAATGAATATGTATTAAATTCAAAAAAATGTATTACATGTATATTGTTTAATTAGATCATAAGTACATAGTATATATATAGTAATAGTTTATGCGTTACTATTTTAGATGAGGATATGTTCTTGTTTTATACTTTTTAGAGCGTGATTATCAATATTGGGGGTTTAGTTTTTTTTTAAATTTTTATTTAAATTTAGTTATATTTTAACAAGACAAAAAAAAGTATTAAAGAAAGAAAGTATGTAGTATGATTATGTACTATTGATGCTTGAGGCTAGTCGTGGTACATTCGATGACTATATGTCATTTATTATTAAATTAATTGAAAGTTTAGGCTACAGTAGATTTTTGTTTTTGTTTCGTCTACCAGAGCAAAAAAATGAAAATAAATATAATCATTGTCCCGAGTCCAGTCGTGGCGCAGGGGCACAAAGTGACTGTAAAATCGACTTTCATTTTTATGATGTTGCGGCAAAGCGCGGCGTTGAGTCCAGATTTCGGAGAAAAGTGGGGAACGGAGTGTCTTAACACTAGGTTATCTCAGCCTACTCTATTGTGTGCGGGATATAGCGTAAAGGAGATTTAATTTAATTCTCCCAAGTGGAAATCGAACCCACAACAGTCGCGTTTACATTAAGAAGTTGTCTACCCTACAACGAACCTAATATATTTTAACATGAATTACACTCATATTTTGTATGTAAGAAGAAATATTTGACATATAAATAAACAATATTGTAAGTTCCCCGTCCTTTGGCCCAAGGTCGATCAGTTTCTTAGATAAACAGCGCAGAGGGCAATCCTTCGAAGCGAACGAACAGTTTACACAAACTTTCCAAGAAAAATATTAGTTTTATATACTCTGATTTCTGTTCAAGATTCTTTGCTGAAATATGTCGATGCTTATTGACGTGAATTTTTTTATAACAATTTTGGCATTGATATTACGTTATCTTCGTACTAGTTATTCTACATAAAAAGACAATAGAGATATTACTTATTTTCAATATAACTCTTATACACGAAAATATGTAAAATTTTATATATATCAAAAGTGCAGAACGGAGTATTATTGTCGCTTTTTTCATGGATCGTGGCAGTTTCGTTTAAACAGGGCGCCCAATAAACGTTACGGTCTCTGCATTCTTCTTTCGCCTATTCTGTTGTTATAGACCTTTTTGTACTCTCCAGGGGATCCTCGTGCTTTTTTACATGAACTTTTTCTAGTATCATCGATATCTTGTTCTCGAAGGTCGACCGAAGCAAGAATGGGAGATCCCATTCTTCTTCTGCCATTTTTTTCAGCTTCACGCTGTATCCTGCATATAAAACAGGGTAGGCTAAGAGAACCTAGTGTTAAGCTACTTTCCACTGAATTTTCAAGGCATTGCATCTCGATTGAGGGAAGCAAGGGACAATGGACAGATAATTTAACTAAGCACTCGAAATACCAAGAAAATTTGCATCTATATAATATTTATATAATTTACATATATTTATAAATATTTAAATCACAAATATATTTATGCATGGTTGATGATAATCTAGGAATATCCCAAGGGAAGGCGTCGGATTTAAAATCTACTAAATTATGGGGTAAAAAATGGTTTGTATAATTATTTTTAAATAAGCCTCTTCGTATTAAAACTTTTAATTTCGTCTGAAAATATAAGGCTAAATTAAAATAGTGTATGTTAACAATATTAACTAAGTAAACGACAGAGTACCGGATACTTAATGTCTTGGAGTAGGAGGCCATGGTTGTGGTCTAATAGGACAACTTTTGACCACTAACTGTGTTGGTCGGTGGAATTAATTTATTTACATTACTTTCATTTGCCTAGTTTGGTAGAAACGTTTGGCGTCGAGTTCTTTCACTCAATACGCAATATCTCGATAGTCAGGCGTAAATTAGGCAGAGGAAGCCTAATGTCTTTACACTAGACTGCCCCTGTTTACCCTGTTAAAAGAAAAAAAACCAGACAAGCGCGGGCTCGTCCACCCAGGGTGTCGTACAAAAATTGCATGCCTCAAGCTTTTTCTGAAATTGAAGCTTAACTTAGCCAGAATCCTTTCATCTGATACTTCAGTTGAACTAGCGGCTTTAATATCAAATTTTGGACCCCCCTAATTACGAAAGGATATGTCAGAGCGAGACAATAAAAATGGGTTGTGAGTTTGATTCCCCTCAGTGGGAATCGAACCTACAATCCCCGCGTTTAGGGCCAGATGTTATGCCACTGCGCCGCAATCTCTCTATAAAAATATATTTGATTAATAAATCAAAACTTATTTTTCTCATAAAACTAATTGTTATAAAATTTCCATATGAGGAATTTGTACTCGTATACCAACTCATCTTATTATTTTAGAGTACGTTGTATCTATGAATTACGACACCTCGTGCCATTCTATTATAACCGGGTCTTATAGGGGCTGGTTGAAGTTAGACTTCGATCTTATCTAAATAGAGGAGGGTGGCAAATAGTGCTGAAGGAACGTTATGAGTTATACCCAACTTGTGACAAAATATATGCTCTGGTATTGGTACCAAAAACATAAGGATATATTTTGTATTGATTGGCACATTTGGCAGTATTTACTAAAAGCTTATAAATAATCACAATATAAAATATTATAATTACAAAAAAAGTAGTTTTTATAAAGGTAAGGCAGTATTTTATGTGGAAATAATATTTTAATAAGCGTGGAATCTAGCATTCATGCAAATTTATGTGTGGAACATTTATACACTCCGTTGCCCACGCACCGTCTCATTTTCCAGACACCGCGTGTTGAGCGATTCATGATCTCTTGAGTAGAAAACAAAACTAGAACCGTCAAGCTAACAGTCACGTACCTTCAGGTTTACAGTCATACTGTACCGGTACGCCCCCATAGGATAGACTTTGAAAAACTTGAATTAAAAATAATTACCTTTACACTGGTTGTCTAAAGAATAAGAAATAATATTTAAAAAAATTATATTCCTGTAAAATGGGAAATAACATTTTTCCCGTTCTCGTAGAAATATCAAGAAATTCTTTCTTCTTCTTCAGAAAGCGTAAAAACGTTACAAATCTACACTCCTTGCACTACCTACATACCAAATTTAAACTTTTTAAGTTTAATAATTTCGTCTATATGTTGTTTGCCATTCAATCAGTAACAGAAAAATTTTGTATATTCATATTTTTTTTTTAGCTTCACGCTGTATCCCGCACATAACAGTTTAGGCTAGAGGGAACCTAGTGTTAAGACACTCCGTTCCCCATTTTCTACCGAATTCTGAACGCATTGCATGTTGAGTGGCAGAACTCAACGACGCACTTTGCCTCGACACCAGAGCGAAGAAATGGAAATATAAATTTAAGTAAATATTTCATCTCCTCGAGTGGGGATCGAATCCACAACCAGTCGGTTTTACAGTCACACTTTGTGCCTTGTATAGATAATAATATATAGATATAGATAGTAAATATATATGTCTCGAAAATCGATAAAATAATTTATGTATATAGTAATATGAGATTTCGTATCAACGTAACTCATACGATTTAATTATTGCCGAAAGCAAACCGAGCGATTTTGTAAAACAATTAGATAACTATTTCGAGTTTGTTGGGAGTTCTTGTTTGTGATTGTGGATCTGTTTTGAAGTAAGCCCTTTGTCCGGCGAATGTCGCTGGTATAGGGGTTGCTGTACGCATTAAAAAGTTTCAGGGGACTCGGTTATTGCTGACTTATTCATGTTAGATTATTGGATCGTATTTGTTGTTATGTACTTTTATGTTTATTTATATAGGTATCTCATTTACTTTGTGTCGTTCTAACCATTTGTTCAGAGAAAAAGTTTAATTATTAATACTAGATGAGGCTGTTGTGGCACAGAATCTGACTATAAACAAGACGGTGTTTGGTTTTCATTCCCACTCGGGGGTTTGAATTACTTCTTTATTTTTTTGCTCTGGTCAAAAAGATAAAAACACATCGTTTAGTTCCGCCACGCAACACTCAAAATTGTGTCGAAAATTGGGCAGAAAGCAGAATTGACTGTTTAGGTTTATCGACATTAGGATTCCTCTGAAAACTCTGTTCTATGCCGAATACAGCGTAAAGCTAAAAAAAACTAAAATTAATAGGCCTGGTCGGTTTCCAGGAGGCGCGGGTTCAAGTCCCGCTACGTTCAAATTTTTATACGTTTTCTAAATAAGCATTTTTCTTTCCTAAGTGTGGAATAACACTTTAAAAATGTTTAAAAATAAAATTAATAATATTTTTTTATTGTAATTCGTTCCAGAAGAACTTAAACAAAAGTTCAAAGTGTAGTCTCAGTTCAATGATTTTTATTTATTTTATACATTATGATATCATTTATACAGCACAAATGCAAATTATTAAGGTGATTGCGGATGCAAAGTGGCGGGCGGAAAATCGCCAGATATAAATCAAAAAGTTCAAAACTACACTAACCACTGCTTTAACGACCGAATGAATTATTATTATTGCTCTTTGGATACCATTTCCGGTGGGAGTTCCGGTTCTGTACCACAACGGTACAAATAATATAATTTGTTGTTAGATTTAGATAAAAATGGGTAAAATATATTGAAAATTACTAAAATATTTTTAGATAGTTCTTGTATTTAGCTTTATTTACTTTTTCTTCTCACTCCACACTGTATAGGTAGAAAGAAATATGATAGCAATGTGTGGCTTAGTGGTCAGACCGCTTCGTCAGCTTTCGAAGCTTAACAGTAGGTCCCCAGGTTCCTACTGGGAGTGGTTACAACGGGATATAGTGTGATATACGAAACATGGAGGCATTGAGATTGAACCCACAACAACCACATTTACGATTCGACGCTGTCCTCTTGCGCCGCGATCACCTCTTAGCTTAGTAATTATAAAACATTGTCCCTGTTTAAATTAAAAGCTGGGTAAAATCAACCATTAAGTCAGATAATTAAATATAAAGTACAACATACGTAATTAAGTTCCCATATAAATCTCAAGGGCCGTGTAATGAAGACGAATGCGGTCTCTTTGGGGGGACGGGGCGCAGTTAATTAAGAATACGCGAAATATAAGCATACCGATTGTATGACTTATGACTGATTTGTAATACCGTGGAACACTGTTTGATTCATACGAGGATTAGCTTCACAGCCTGAAGCTGATCCTCGTTCTGGTCAAAGCGAGTTGCTGAGGCACGTACAACTGTCAGTAGTCATAGCTATATGAAGCTACTACGGCCTCCGAAGGCAGTTCTATTTACAGACAAAATATTCAGCGGAAACTGAGGAACGGAGTGTCTTAACACTAGATTCCCTCAGCCAACCTGCTAAATGCGGGATACAGCGTAAAAATTGGAACAATTTAGGAAAATATTAAATTATTAAAATATTTGAAATTCAGGGCAGACGTCTCGATAATAAATTTATGATGCCCACTAATAAATTGTCTTACAATTACAATATCTAAATATTATAATCATACTTAACTATTATAAATGGTTTTAGGATTATTATTATTATTATTATTACTTTATTTGTACACCACAATAGATACATACATAAAATATAATAAAAAAAGAAAAATGCACAAAAGGTGGTCTTATGGCTAAGTAGCCATCTCTTCCAGACAACCTTTAGGGCGAAAAGAAACTGTCATAATTATAAGCAGGTAGGTAGGTGGCAAATTAAAGATATGTATAATATACAAACAGAAAAATAAAAATAAATAAATATATCTTTATATATATGTACATATACATGTAGTTAACTATATATAGCAATAAATTGATACATATATATTTATAATAAAATACAAATTAAAATATATAAGACAATTAAT